>CAUYQG010055600.1:0-35718 GCA_963574415.1 Tarsius wallacei | reverse complement strand
ATATGTTGGCTGTGGGTTTATCTTAGATGGCTCTTATTATTTTGAGATATTTTCCCTCTATGCCTAGATATTCAAGGGTTTTCATCAAGAAGGGATGCTGAATTTTGTCAAAAGCTTTTTCTGCATCTAACGATATAATCATGTGAATCCTATTTTTACATCTGTTTGTGTATTTAATTCCATTTATGGTCTTGTGGATGTTGAACCAACCCTGCATCCCAGGGATGAAGCCTACTTTGTCATAGTGGATAATTTTTGGTATGTGTTGTTAGATCCAATTTGCTAAAATATTGTTGAATATTTTTGCATGTATGTTCATAAGAGATATTGGCCTGTAGTTCCCTTTCTTTGTTGGATCTTTACCTGGTTTGGATATCAGTGTGATGTTAGCTTCATAAAATGATTTGGGGGAGAATTCCATCTTTCTCAATTGCCTGGAATACTTTCAATAGGATTGGTGTCAGCTCCTCCTCCTTGTATGTTTTGTAGAACTCTGCTGGAAAGCCATCTGGTCCAGGACTTATTTTTGTAGGTAGTTTTCTTATGATGGAGTCGATTTCCTGGGTTGTTATTGGTCTATTTAACGTCTCAATTTCTTCTTGTTTCAACCTTGGGAGGTTGTGTGATGTCAGAAAGTCTTCCATTTCATTTAGGTTTTCGAGTCTGTTTCCATGCATAGTACTCTCTGATAATTTTTTTGTATTTCTTTGGGGACTGTTGTGATTTGATCCTTTTGAAAACCCAAGAGAATCTGTCAAAAACCTTCTTACACTGATAAAGGACTTTGGCAAAGTCTCAGGGTACAAAATCAATGTATAAAAAACAGTCACAATCTTATACACCAACAACAAAAAGTACAATCCCATTCATAATAGCCACAAAAAAAGTGAAATACCTTGGCATCTTCCTAACCAGAGACATGAAAGACCTTTACAACAAAAACTACAAAACACTGCTCAAAGAAATTAAAGAAGGCACAAACAAATGGAAAAATATTCCATGTTCATGGAGTGGAGGAATTAACATTGTAAAGATGTCCATCCTACCAAAGGCAATCTACATATTGAACACAATACCCATTAAATTGCAAGCATCATTCTTCAGACCTGGAAACAATAATATAGAAATTCGTACGGAAACATAAACAACCATGAATAGCCAAAACAATCCTCAGCAAAAGAAACAAAGTAGGAGGTATCACACTTTCAGACTTCAAACTTTACTATAAGGCTACAATAGTTAAAACAGTCTGTTATTATTGGTACAAGAACAGGCATATGGACTTATGGAACAGGATAGAGATTCCAGAAGTAAACTTCAATTTCTCAATCAACTCATCTTCGACAAAGCCTCTACCACCAACCACCAACCACTGGGGAGAGGAGAAAACCTATTCAGTAAATGGTGCTGGGAAACCTGGCTGACCACATGCAAAAGATTAAAACAAGACCCCTACCTACACAAAATGAACTCTAAATGAATCAACTCTAAATGAATCAAAGTCCTAAACGTAAAACCTCAGACTATAAGAACCTTAGAAAATGCAGGAGACACTCTTATGGAAATTGGAACTGGCAGCCAATTCCTGATCAAAACCCGAAGTGCCCAGGTCATAAGAGATAAAATAGACAAGTGGGACCTCATTAAGCTGAAAAGCTTCTGCAAAGCAAAATAAACCATTCAGAGAGCAGGGAGACAGCTCACAGAATGGGAAAAAATATTTACTAACTGTATATCTTGCTTACCTAGCTCTTATTGCTGTACACATATTAGGAGCTCAGGAAATACATGAAGTACAGGATCATGGATTAGAAAAAAACATTTCATAGAAGGTAATTTTATAGTTACTGCAAACCTTTATATGTTCAGAAATGTTCTTTTGCCTGTTAGATGTGACATGGATTTTAGATTAATTTCTCTTATTATGAAAGTAGGAATCTTGAAGTATAAATACTTTCAAATCCTTTATTTCTTGATCATATATCATTTTCCTTTCAATGTTTTGTCTTTTGTATTGTTGTCAGACTAATCTTCCTAAAACGTAACTAACAAATTTTCAACAGTGCTGCATTTCACATACGAGAATAATCAAATTTGTACGTTTCAGCTTGTGTTTCTGTGCACTGCTGATTTTGTCCCAAACAAGTATTTTATAATATCTCCTACTACTCTCCTTAATGTATTCTACAATCCAGCCTGACCAAAAAAGTGTCCGCTATTCTCACTCCTTTTCTTTGCTTATGTTGTAACTTCTGCCTAAAATGTCTCTTCTTTTCTCTCCTTAGCAGAAAGGCTACTTTTTTTTTTTTTTCCTGAAGTACAAACCATTTTTCCTTCTTCCAAAAATCCTCTTGAGCTGGAAATATTCTCCCTCTTAAACTGATGGTCTTCTTTATATGTCTTCTTTTACGTAATTTGCGTCTCTACTTTGTATTGTTGGATTTTTTTCCTACATCTTGCAGCTTCAGTTTGACCTTTCCTTTTGATTACCTGATAACACTCCCATCATAGTACTTTTTTCATAGATGTGATCTAAGAGGTAAATTTTTAAAAAGTCTTAATGTCATGTCTGTATTTGTCTTAATTGTATTACTTTCCTATTTTTCTATAGGTTCCAATGATGCTGTTGCTCCAGACTTCCCAGCTCAGGTGCTAGGCAATAGGGATGATGACCTCTCAGACACTGTTAACATTAAACATAAAGAAGGGATCTACAGTAAGAGGGTGGTGACTAAGGCATCCTTTCCAATGGGGAAGAAACCCTTACAGAAAAATGCAGGTAACTGAATTGGCTTTGTTTATTTTGTGGCTTTCTCCCACCCCTTTTCATCCTAAATGTTCAATCTTTGTTTTGTTTTTTGTTTTTTTGCTTTGGTATGCAGACTTTTATCTTTGCTATTATACTGGGACTATATAAGAAGGTAAAATATTTATAAAATCTTTTACTATGCTTCAGAGATTTTTGAAGACTGTAAACTTATTGTCATCATGAGAAATAAAGTATGATGCAACTTTTGAAATAAAATAATAGCTGATAAAGTATGTTTTAGAGTCTAATATCCATAGAAACTCTTGATTAAATTGCCTCATGATATTACAAACATCTCATAAGTTGAATTCTGTAGGGAGATATGTGGCTCACATAATGTTTTAAATTTTTTTATTTGCTGCCAATTTAAAAATAAAATTTGAGCTTTTCTTGAGAAATTAGAAAATCTGGTTGCTCTCAGCTCACATTCCTTTATGACACTTATCAGCTGCAGCTGAGCCATGGCTGTCTCCTACAGGTAGGGCATTCATTCTCCTGTTTGTTTCAGTCCACAGCTCTCAGACCCAGTCTACTTTGTTTATCCACCTTATCTGTCTATTCACTGTGGATATTTGAGCCTCAACCTTATCCCTAGATATAGGCCCACTGTTTTTATACAAGCTTTTAATCTATAATAGAAATCTACTTGCTTTTTTCTTCTGCATCCATGACACTAGTTGATACTTGATAATATTTATTAAATGAAAACTCAAGTTGCCACTCGAGTTAAGTGAAAATTCTGTATGTATAATTGCCTGTGTTTATTTGTTATATTTGTATTTTTTTATTCCTATGTACAACAATTAGCCAAATAGGTGCTATTGATCTCAGGGTAGTTTTTAGAAGCAGGGTGACTCCATGTTCTAGTTTTGGCAAGATGTTAATGACTTTGTGCAATGACATCACTGCCTTAGTGAGGAAAATGGGTATGGTCTGCTTGCTAAAACACACATTTATTCTTGTAGATAATTTTTGTAGCACTGCAAAGCATGTTGAAGTGTTTTTATGTCTTTTGAAATGAGAGAAAAGAGACATATCTTTCAGCTAACATTGAGACCCAAGTAAATAAAGAGAAATGTTTTTACAAAACATATAGTTCAAAAATAAAGACCTTCTTGCAACAGAGAATCCCTTATTGCCAGTAGCATATTAATATGCTACTGGCAATTCAGTTGGTACAAGTAACCTAAGATCCTACTGTCAGATACTTCAAAAGGGGGTAGATGTTGAAAAAATGGAATGGAACAAAGGTGAATGCCATTAGAAATCTCTAATTGTACCCCACATCTTTATTTAAAAAAAAAAAAAAGAAATCTCTACAAGTAGCTCATTAGCTATACCTCACCTCCAGGCTTTATTTAGTAAGGATGGTATGTTTGGAATAAAGTAAGGCTCAGTTATCTGAGGACCCCCGCCAGCTGTTGGTCTACTTCCAGACTTTGCATCCCAAGGGAAAGTGCTCTGTCAGATATTACAGAGTCCTCTGTGGTCATTTCACCTTGAGAAATGACCAATCCCAAAACCTCTTACCTTAGAGGATTAAAGAAGAAGGATAGAGGGGAGAATGCCTGCCTGGGGAACTTGAACAGTGACCTTTATAATAGCTAAGTGAACCCATAAAATATGCTATCAGAGATAAAAATCTCAATGGAAGGGTTGGAGTATAAAAGTGAGAAAAACCTCTTAGAAAATAGAACATAAGAGAAGGGAAAGGGGAAAAAAAAGATTTTTTAAAATCCAAAAGGTTCTTCAATATCCAAAAACAGGCATTGCCAATAGAGAAGGCAGAAAGGAATCAAAGGGCTAGTATAGGAATAAATCCCAGAACCCAGAAGATATGAGTTTTCATGTTAGAAAGGACTATTGTATACATAAAAATACACACTAAAGCATGTGAACTAGAAATTTTAAAACTGGTTTGAGGCTGGTCTCAGAGACTCAGCCTGTAATCCCAGCACTTTGGGAGGCCGAGGCGAGTAGATTGCCTGAGCCTGCGGGTTCCAGACTCGCTCGGGCAACTTGGTGAGACCTCATCTCTACAATAAATAAAATTAACCGGACATGGTAGCGCGTGCCTGTAGTTCCGGCTACTTGGAAGGCTGAGGCGGAAGGATCGCTGGAATCCAGCAGGTCAAGGCTGCGGTGGCCAGGAGCATGCCACTGCATTCCAGTCTGGGCGACAGAGTGAGACTCCAACTCAAAAATTAAACTGGTTTGAAAAGAGATTCTAAAACCTTTCATAAATAAAAAATAGATCCCATATGAAGAAATGGAAATCAGACTGACATCTAACTTTTCAAAAGTAATATATGGAATTAAAAACCAAAGAAATAATGTGTTAGACTTCTGAGGGAAAATTATTTCACTAAAAAAGGGAGGAAACATAGGACTGAGGAAATGAGGGGCCAACACAGGGAAGAGGAGAAAGGAATTCTCACTGGAACAATGGTACAAAAGGCCTAGAACAAGTTCAGATTGAAGACTGCAAGACAGAAGTCAAACTAATTCAGTACCTTATGTGGTTGATTATACTTAGAGGAGATTTTCAATTCTTTTTGCAGCTATAAGAATAAAGGTACAAATTTATACATAGAAACTTTGAAAATGCAAAATCATGACAGTTATTAACTCTTCAGGAAAAGCAGACATTTGTAATAGAAAATAAATAATTACAGTATACAGTTGGCTTAGCTGTGAATAATAATTACATAACACGGTCACATGTAAACACTGAATATTGATTTAATTACTATGACTGCTTTCTACATAACTAATATATAAGACTGCACACTAACATAGACTAAAACTTTTCAGAAGATAGGATGAGAAGATATTTTTTAAAAGAGAAATTCTTATTGACCATAGTGGCAAATCAATAGATAATTTCTGGAACTTAAAAGGATATGGCAGTATAAAGCATGTTATTTGGAAATAAGGATATTGATACTAGAATAAGTGGCTTAAGGCATTGAAAATGGAGGCCTTTCGAAACTCAGTGGGTGGGTGGGACAGGAAACTGCTGAGTTTTGTTATAAGCCTCATGAAAGTATTTGACTTTCAAAACATACATTGTTATTTTGACTAAATTAAAATTTCTATTGTACTTCACTACAAATAAGTATAAAGGGTTGGGAAAAGATGTATTTGGCAAATACTAACTAAAGAAAAGCTAGTGAGCAATGTTAATATCGACAAAATGGAATTCCAGGACAAAAAACATTAAGGTAACTAAAAATTTATCTCACGATAATAAAAGGATCAGATGCTCCAGAAAGATAAAATTATCAGTTTATATGATATACTCAAATGTATATTCAGGAAAAATGACAGGAATATATAGGTAAATTCTACAATACATTTCAGAAATGTGAAAGATCAAGAAATAAAAATAGGATTTTAACAACAGAATTTAAATGTTTGATTTAAAGCAGAGAATTTTGCATTTTTAAAAGAATACACAGAGCACTTAGAAAAAATTATAAACTTGTTGGTTTCA
The DNA here is from genome assembly GCA_963574415.1 of Tarsius wallacei. NCBI lineage: Eukaryota > Metazoa > Chordata > Mammalia > Primates > Tarsiidae > Tarsius > Tarsius wallacei. Next base: position 29,413 of record CAUYQG010055600.1, on the reverse strand, counting down.
AAGAATTGCTGTTCAAACAGACCAGCTTCTCGGACCACAGTGAAGCTAAATTAGAACTCAATGTTAAAAATATAGACTAATAAAATGAATCAAAAACCTGTCTGTAACAAGTTGAATAGTGTCCTCCAAAATTCATATCTACCAGGAACTTGAGAATATGACCTTATTTGGAAATAGGATCTTTGCATATGTATGTAGTTCCTTAGGGGTCTCAAGATTAAATCATTCTGGATTTAAGGTAAATCCTAAATCCAGTGATTGTATTCTTAAAAAAGAGAAGAAACCCCACTGAGAACAGAGGCAGAAATTGGGGTTATGCTGCTGCCAGCTAGGAAGTGCCAGGGATCAGTAGAAGCTGAGAGAGAAAATGAAGGATTTCTCCCCCCTAGAGTCTTAGGGAGTGTGGCCCATCTGACATCTTGATTTCAGACTTCTAACCCCCACATCCATGAGAGATTATGTTTCTTTTGTTTTAAGCTGCTCAGTTTGTAATAATTTGTTACAGAAACCCTAGGAAACTAATACACCACTCATCTATTTGAAAATTCAAAAAGGTAATTCCAAGTAGCTAAATCATAATGGATTAAAGAGAAAAATCATAATGGAAATTATAGTGTATTTCAAACTGAACAATAAAATTCTGTTATAAAAATTTTATGAAAGATAACCAAAGTTTTATTTAGGGGTAAAGTTATACACTTAAATACGAATATTAAAAAATAAGAAAAATTCAGTTAAAATCCCAAAAGAGTTTTTTTTTTTCTCAGAAGCCTACAAGCTTATTCTAAAATTGATAAAGAAATACAGAATGCCAGGATTTATGTTAAAGGTGCCACTTAAAGGTGGGAAAAGGATAATTTTTTTGGTCAAATGGTGCTGGATAAGTTGAATATTCATATTTGAAAAAGAAGAATATTGAGCCCCCTTCCTCACATTATAAATAAAAATCAATTCCAAATGGATTGTAGATCTAAATAGAAAAGGCATAGATAGATGGTAGATAGGTGGGCAGATAAATTTTCTATAAGAAAATGAAGGAGTATGTCTTTTTAATCTTGGGATAGGAAAAGATTCATTAAACTGCATCTCCCCCTCCACGTCCCCCATAAAACAAGTAACCCAGAGGAAAATATTGACGAATATGTCACATTAAAGTGAGAAATTGGCTGGGCTCGGTGTCTCAGCCTGTAATCCCAGCACTTTGGGAGGCCGAGACAAGTGGATTGCCTGAGCCTGCGGGTTTGAGACCAGCACAGGCAACTTGGCAAGACTGCATCTCTACAATAAATCAAAAACTTAGCCAGGCATGGTAGCATGCACCTCTGGTTCCAGCTACTTGGAAGGTTGAGGTGGATGGGCCACAGAACCCAGCAGGTCGACACCGTGAGCATGCCACTGCACTCCAGCCTGGGGCAACAGAGTGAGAGACCCCGACTCAAAAAAAAAATAAAAAAAGGGAGAAATTCTGAGAGTATTTTTGAACCTATTTGTAATAGCTCCAAACTGCAAACTACCCATATGTCCAGGACTTATTCAATAAAATGGATAAATTGCGGCATATTATATAAATTATATAAAATTTTAAAAAATTTAAAATATAAAGTAAAAAATTGTATAAATTATAAACAACACTAAATAAGAGAGTAAAAGGCAAGTCACAGAATGGGGAAGATATTTTTGATACTTGTGTACCACTAAAGACTTATATCCGGGATATAAAAAGAACTGCTGCAAATTAATATGAAAAAGGTATTCAACCCAATAGAAAAATGGACAAAAGACTTGAACAGGTACTTTACAAAAGAGAATACCCAATAGCCAAAAAGCATAGGCAACACATTCCACTTTATTAAACTGCAGGGAATGCAAATTAAAACCACAACAGAATAGCTCTACATACCCACTTGAATGACTGAAATGAAAAAGACAATACTGTGTTGGTAAGAAGGTAAAAACAAACAGAACTCATTCACTGCTGGTGAGAGTGTGAATTGGTATAATGACTTCGGATAGCAGCTTGGCAGTATCTACTAAATTACACAAAACCATAACCTATGACTAGCAATTCTTCTAACTATACTCAACAGAAAGGGATACCCACAAGCACCAAGAGTCACAAATATTCTTCACAGTTGTATTTGTAATAGCTCCAAACTGCAGACTACCCATATGTCCAGGACTTATTCAATAGAATTGGATAAACTGCGGCATATTAACATTATTGAGTACTAATTAGCAAATGAGAATGTGTGAAGGATAAATATATGTTACAACACTTAATGAATCTTGTAGACTACATGAGAGAAGAAAGCAAGACATAAAGAATGTATATTATTCCATTTATATAAAGTTCAAAAGTATTCAAAACTAATTTGTTCTATTTAAAATCATATGTTACCCTCAGCATGGGGAAGATAGAAGGAAGAATGAAGGGAGCATGTAGGCATTTATCCAGATTTTATTTCCTAACCAGGGTAAGGCTATACACATTTGATTTTGGATAATTCGCTGAGCTCTATATTTGTGCATTTTTCTGTACATTTACTGCTACACAATAAAAAAGATCTTTTAAAAAGATTAAAAAATAAGGTACTTAGCTATGAGTCTATAAGGACATGCGAAACTATTATAGAGAAAGTTATAAAACTATATTGAAATATATTACGGAAGACCTAAGTAATTGGAGAATTATACAATTGTAAAAATGAATTAAAGATACCAGTTCTCATTAAATTAATTTCTAAATTAAATATATTGCTACTCAAAATTGCAGTAGGACGTTTTATGGAATTTAACAGACTGATTCTAAAATATGTATGGAAGATCAACAAAGTATATTTAAAGAATAAGATAAGAGAACTTGCCATACTAGATGTCAAGACTTATTACGTGCATAGCTTATTTAAGACATCATTTGCAAAGGAACAAACAGAAAAATGAAACAGATTGGTAACCCAGAAACACTATCCATGAATGTGGAAACATAGTATATTCAGAGATCATACAGCAATCCATGGAAGAAGGATGAAGATGAACTATTTAATAGTGTTTAGACCACTAATTATATGTAGGAAAGAATAAAATCAGATAAACCACTGCTACATACTAAATAAAAATATATAGTATTCCAGGCACATTAAATATAAAAAGGAAAGCTTTAAACTTTTAAAATTTAGGTTGTCTATCCTTATGATCATGTGATAATTAAGGATTTTAAAAATAAGACACAAAGCACTGACCTTAAGGAAAAATATAATAAATGTGACATTATTAAAATGAAAAGTTTTGTGCATGAAAGACACCACAAACAAAAGACAAGACACAGACTGAGAGAAGAAGATACTTACAACTCATACAATCTTTAAAGAAATTTTATAGGAATGTTCATTGCAGTGCTTTTCAATATTAAAAAAATAGAAAATAGTCTTCATTGCTTAAATGGTAAATTGATATATATATACTAATAGAATACTACATAACAGAAGACTCATATATATTAATGGGACTAAATCCTAGAATCATATTGAGTGAAAAGGCATTTTGCTTAAAGGTACATACAGTAGAGTAGCCTTTATATGAAGTTTAGAGACCTGCAAAACAATACTATACATTGTTGTATATATGCAGTGTAGTAAAGAATTTTAAAATGTCCTTGAGTTTGGTAATCTAAATCAGTATAAAGGTTGCTATAGAGAGAATGACATTGAGACCTTACATAGGGAATCATATCTGAAATATTTATTTCTTAAGGTACTTTGGTGCTTATTTTGTTGTATATACTTTTTTATATGTCTGAAACATTTTATCAACAGTAAGTAAATTTTTAAGTGGTCTAAAAGTTGTAGAAGGCATTTAGATAAAAGAGATTAGGAGAATTGAAATAATAGAAATAGGAAAAATGAATGCATGTAAAAGAAAAATGGTAGTATGAGAAATAAAACCAAGGCTGATTCTTTGTTGCATTTTTAGTATTCTCTATTGCCTTTCTGATTTCTTTGTTAAAAAATATTCATACTTGTAGATAATGAAAAGAAAAATCAAGAAAAATAGAAAAGAGAAATAGAAAGTATTAGACAAATTTTAAAAGCTCTAACTGCATGAAATTTAAAAAAAAATTCTATGAGAATGCTATATATAAAATATAGATGATGTAAGTGCCTTTCTTGGATTATATAAAACACCAAAATTGGCTCCATAAGTGATTAAAAACATTGAATAGGCCAAAGAACATAAAAGCATTGTTCAAATCTACTTTTTTGCTTTGAAAAACATACTTGATCTATACTTTTTTTTAGTATTGCATCAAACCATCGAAGGACAGATTTTATTTAATTTTTTAAAACGTAAGCAGTTGTATTGTTGTACACAGAAAAATATGAAAAGCTTTTCAACCATGTCACAGTTTTTACCTAGTGGAGCCTAGGAAGTACTTTTTTCCTAATATATAAAGGGGTTTGGCAGGTGTGTGTGTGTGTTTGTGTGTGTGTGTGTGTGTGTAGAATTACTTGTCTATTGTGTTTATTATCTTTTCTTTCTCTGTGGTATCAAATGATGTTGTTATTCCAGATGCCCCAGCTCAAGTACCCGTCACTGGGGATAAGCACTTTTCAGATAAAAAACAGAAAAAAGAGATCTACAGTACAAGGGCAGTGACTGAGGCTTCCCAGCCTGAAGAAAAAGAATTCTTGCAGGAAAGCACTGCAGGTAGGTAAACTGGACTGTCCGTATATTATTTTCTTCTGGTATTGTAAAGTGAGACTATTCCCTTATGAATATAAACAAATGTATTCTCCATTCTCTTCTTGCTGTCTTCAGCCCTCCTCTATCTTGTTCGTATGTGAAATAGTCAAGGTATTTTTAGCTGTATTTTTTATATACTTTGGCAGGTAAAGTTGACATATTCAAAGCTCTTTGAAATATTTTGGAGAACTTTTAAATATAGTAAACAAATTAATCTCATCGTTGAAATTTATTTAATGGATTTTTTTTTTTTTTTTTTTTTTTGAGTTGGAGTCTCACTCTGTCACCCAGACTGGAGTGCGGTGGCCGGGAGCAGGGCTCCGGCGATCCTTCCGCCACAGCCTTCCAAGTAACTGGAACTACAGGCGCGCGCAACCACCCCCGGCTGATTTTTTGATTTATTGTAGAGATGAGGTCTCGCTTGCCCAGGCGGGTCTCGAACCCACGGGCTCAGGCAATCTTTTCTTTTTAAACTAGAGAGTATCTCCTAGGTTTAGGGACAATGTGACTGGAAAGACTGTAGTGTCACTTACTGATATGGGGAAAGTTTATGTTGCAAACTAAGTAAATATTTGCCAAGTTGTCTGGATAAAAATGGTATTCCAAACAAAGGCACCATCATAAATCAAGGTGTAAAGGTTTTAAAGAGCTTGGTGTGTCTATGGAAGGAGAAGCATGTTTGAAATGGAGGACATGGAGGGTGTTGGGGGAGGACAGGTCAGGTGGACAGATAAGAGCTGGAGAGATTGCCAGGAGCAAGATCACTGAGATCAAACTTGATCCTTTAGGTGATGAGGGATTATAAACCATATATGGGTTTAAAGCAACTAGCTTCCTGAAAAATATATCAAGGAACTCAGAAATGAAAAAGCTGTGGCAAAAGAATTGGTTATACATATTGAATTTACACATAGATCTCCAAACTAAACAACTGGTAAAACTAAGGTCACAAAAAAAGAATACAAGTATTACACAGTATGATAAATAAAAAATAATGTAATCAGCATTAATCAGATTGAAGCAGTTTGAAAAGGAAGAGTGAACAGTAATTCCTAACGTTTACAAAGGCTCAGTAGTTTTCCTTAAGTTCTCTAAGGACTCATTTAATCTTCATAAAGCTCTTTTGAGGTATCTGCTATCATTCTTGCTATAATTCAGATAAAGAAACTGAGAGATAGAAAGTTTAAGAAATGTACCCAACCTACAGCTATTGGGTGATAGAGAGGATTTGGATGTAGCAGTTTCGTTTTAGAGTGCACAACTTTTCACGATTATTCAGAGAGCTAGTCTCTAAACAAGAAGAGAATCTTTATAGCAGGGAGTCATATTATACTCAGAGAAACTGAAGCATGAGCTTAAAGGGACTTCTTAATGTGGCCTTTATATGGTGAAGTCATGTTTATCTGAAGTTCAATAACTAATACGGTTTTAATCTGATTTCATTTATCTATTAGATTTCTCTTAATATAATGAGATAAACACATTTTATTTAAATAGTGTATTGTTTTAAAATTATTTTGACAAATCCTCTTTCGTCTTTATATTTCTCCTTTTTCTATGTATGCAAAGAGGATAGCTGATATTAGGTTTACAAAATAATAACAGTCATTACACTTGAGTTTTGGTATTTGGAATAAACTGCTGCTATTTTTATTTGATACTTCTATATTGATTAATTTTTAAACTGTGGAATTTGTATCATTTCAATAGAAACTACAATCATTACTATAATAAAAGAAAAATGCTGGAGTGGAGTTTAGGATTGGAAGATTATACCAATCATGAAGCTCACTTATTCTGTTCTTATAATTGTTTAAAAAAGAAAAACACTGTCATCTGCAACCTCCCCAAAATCTATTCTCAATGTTACACATATAATTTCTCTATATTAATTCAATGGCTATCTACTTTTAGCTGCATGACTTGTGAAAATTTAAATACTTTATAATTCACTAGTGTGGCACATATGCATATTGGAATAATGATAGAAAAGAACTTTATAGAAATAGTGTGTCAAATAAGGAACTGTGGTAATCTTGTGAATATTAAATTAGTTAACAAGTAAGTTTCTTAAATACAAATTTAATTATTTGGGTGATGAAGAGGAAAGAATAATCGTCTATTATGAGAGAGAATGGTGTAGAATAAAATCATACTGGGAATCAGGCACTGGAGTCTAGTCCTGGTTCTGCAACCGAACTCTGAATGTTTTGGTCAAACCACTTTCCTGGAATATTGTGTTCATACAAAGTGAATAGTGAAACTGAAAGACTCCCAACACATTGATTGAACACATGCATTTACCACTGCTTCTGTTCCAAAATGAACAACACGGAAGGACTAAAAAGGCATACGGCTACCAATAGAAGTCAAAATTTTGGAAAGTAGGAAGTGGATGTATGAATGGTAACTGACTTAGCAAAATATGAGGCAAGGGCAGGCGAAAGGAACAAGAAGCAATTCCTGTTGTGGAACTTTGGAAAGACTTAGGAATTGCCCACTCCAGATACTTCTAAAACTTCAGGGTATAAGGAAAAATAGGATTGGTTAAAATTTAAATAATCATACCTTGGATTAGGTTCCTTTATCTGTATTCTTAGGCCACTCACCCCTTTTTGCTCTAGGAGAAGACTGGAGGTTTGCATTCCTGAAAAGTTGGACAAGACAGTCTCTGTACTCGAGTAATAAGTCACAACTGATGGTGGAGGTAAGAAGCCTTTGAAATTAAGAGTCTACATACTAAATGATCCAAATCTCAACAAATTTCATTCTGCACCTAGTGCTTTGGCTTTTTAAAAATTTACTCTTAAACTATATAACATTGGCAATATTTAACCATTTTTAATCTATAAAAACAACAATTCATATGACTCAGCATAACACAAACAAATATCCAAGGAACATTATACATTTAACAAAAGTCTCAAACATGAAAAGCAGAGTCCAAAAAAAAAAAAACAAAAAACATACACAGATAAAATAAAATCAAAAGAATACTTACAAAGAAAATGATCAAGAAGCACATTCATGAAATGGGAACAAGTCTCTACAATTTTTAAAAGCAACAACCAGTGGGAGGAGGCAAGATGGTGATGAAACAGGATGGAGTGTGAGAGTCTTCTCAAAAGTGAGTGTCCATAAAGACTCTCTTCGTGATTTAGTGTGTGCCAATGGGTGAGTGAGTCAATCTGAGGGGAGACTCAGGTTCATGCTCTCCTCCAGAGATGACTGCAACCCACAACTGCCCTAAGACTGGAGCCCCCAGTGTGCAGGATCGTCTGTCATTCTCTGAGCTCTCTTGAGAGGAGGCAGCAGAGAACAGCTGCTCCTCACCACCTGGCATCTGGCCCACGCCATCATCTGTGACAGCAGACCAAGCATGAGCCTCAGGAACTGTGGAGAAGGCAGGGCATGAAAATCTGGAAGGGAGCACCGCTGTTGGTGAGGAGATGCGAAAAGGGGTGAGTGGCCTAAGAATACAGATAAAGGAAGCTAATCCAAGGTATAATTTTCTTTCCTGGGACTAGGCAGATACCTGCATTGCCCTGCCCAGCTCTGTCCAACCTCCAACCTGGGACCTAGAAGCTATCCACCATAGGATTTGGAGAGACAGATGTCCCTCCTCCACACCAGAACAGGCACATACACACCAGATCGGAGTGGGTGACTTGACAGCAGCAGCAGCAGACAAGTGAGGTGAATCCAGATCTGATCCATCCTCCTCTCACAGTAGTCCATGGGGTATCTGATCCATGCTGAGAACAACCCTATTAGCCAGTGCTGAGAACAGAGGGGACAGGCTGGAGGCTGGAGACACTCCTTTAATGTGACAGTGGCAGCTAGAAAAGACCTGGAGTTACAGAAATGGCCACAGGGCAAGTTTTTTGTTTGTTTATTTGGTTTGGGTTTGTTTTTTTGGTTCTTCTCTCTTTCTTTCTGTTTTTGTTTACGTTTTATACTTGTTTTTTTTTCTGTTATTTTAATGATTTTTAAAAGATTTTCTGTTTGTGAGTTGGTATTTTTGAGGGTGAGTACAACAACAGGGTTTTTTGTTTGTATGATCGTCTATGTTTTTTGTTGTTGTTGTTTGTCTCTGTTTGTTCTGTTTATTTGTTAGTTGGTACACCTGTCTGTTTTCTCTCTTCTCCTTCTTTCTCTCTACTTTCCTTTCATCTTCTTCCTTTCTTTTTCCATTCTTTTCCTTTTTCTTATCTCATTTTGCTTTCAGGGGGCAAATATACACCCCTACTGCATGGACAGATTATAAGGCAATGGGAAGTAGGCTCCAGGGCATCCACACACCTGTCATCAGATACTGGGATCTGGAGATAGCTTCCCCCTTAATTAAATCTCAAAACTGTAAAAAGCACAGTCCCCCAACCCCCGTTCAGCTTCAAAATTGAACCCAGCCAGAGGATCTTCATAAGGAAAAATAGGAGACTGGAGCAAATAGAAGTAAAAGCTATCCCCCCATCATTGATTAACAAAATTAAAGAACAGGCAAAAAAAAAAAAAAAGGTGGGGGGTAGGAAAACCTACACAAATGAAGAAAAGTCAAAGGAAGTATATGGGTCCCATATAGATTCCTGGGTGGACAACTGACAATACAGACTTTGGAACTCAAACAGTGAAGAGCCCCCAGAATGACTGGTCTCAAATCACAAATCCAGATATCAAAATATTAACAGAGAGAATAATTAGAAATGAGGAGAGAAAAGAGGAAAGAATGAAGGTGTTGATAACTGAGAAAACAGCAATAAAGAATACAGTGAATGAAATAAATAACAAACTGATAAGCATGGAAAGCAGAATTAACCAAGCAGAAGAAAGAATTTCAGAGCTTGAGGACCAAAATATGGAACTAACCCAAACTGTTAAAAACCAAAAACAAGCTTAAAAAGACAGAAAAAAGTGTTCGATTATATAAAGAGGCAGAACCTAAGATTAATTGAAATCCCTGAGGCAGATAGAGAGACAGAGACCACCCTGGAACAAACATTCCATGAAATTATCCAAGAAAACTTTCCTCATCTCATCAGAGATGTGAACATTCAAATACAAGAGATTCTGAGAACTCTGCAAGACAACAAATGAGAAGACCAACTCCTAGGCACATAGTAATTTGCTTACACAAAGCAGGTATAAAAGAAAAAATCCTAAAGGCAGCAAGAGAGAAAGGTCAGACTACCTAACAGGGAAGACCAATCAGAATAGCAGCAGTCTTATCTATAGAAACACTTCAGGCTAAGAGAGATTGGAGTCCAATCTTCAAAGTTAAACAATTTCAACCAAGAATTACCTGCCCATCTAAGTTTCATCAGTGATGAAGAACTGAAATCCTTCCCAGACAATCAATCCCTAAGAGTTTATGTAGCCTCCAGACCAGCTCTTCAAGAAATGCTTAAGAAAGTATTAAACACGGGGGGGGGGGGAGAACAACAAAGCCCTTGACAAAAATGCAGGAAAAAGATTGAAAACACACATAAATCAACTCAAAAATCAAAAGAAAGACAACAAAAATATAAACAAACAGCAGTAGCAACAACAAACTCTATAATAACTTCATGACAGGACTAAATGTTCACATCTCAATAATTAGCCTGAATGTGAATGGACTAAATGTACCACTGAAAAGACACAGAATGGCAAATTGGATACCATGATGCAACAATATGTTGTCTCCTAGAGATGAATCTCACTAGAAAGGACACTCACAGATTCAAAGTAGGAGGATGGAAAATAAATTTTCAGGTGAATGGAACACAAAATAAAGCAGGTGTTGTGATCTTAATATCAGGCAAAACACCCTTAAGGTATCAAAAATTTAAAAAGATATAGAAGGTCACTACATAATAATAAAAGGTTCAATCCATCAACAAGAAATATTCATCCTAAACATGTATGCATACAACACAGGATAACTAACTTTTATAAAGCATCTTCTAGGTAAACTTAAAAAAGATATTGACTCTAAAATCGTCATAGCTGGGGACTTAAATACCCCACTAATGACCTTAAACAGATAATCAAGAAAAAAAAATCAACAAGGAGATCTGGAACCTCAACGTGATGCTTGACCAAATGGACTTACTTGATACCTACAGAACACTCCACCCAATAACCAGGGAATATACATTCTATTCATCATCACATGTAACGTACTCTAAGATTGACCACATCCTTGACCATAAATCAAGCATAAACAAATTCCATAAGATTGAAATACTGCCATGAACCTTCTCAGATCACAGGGGAATAAAAATAAATATCAACACCTACAAAGTTCCCTCAAAACCCACAAGACACTAAACAGCATGATGCTGAATAACTCTTGGGTCAACACAGAAATCAAAACAGAAATTAAAAGATTCCTGGAAACAAATGAAAATGAAGAAACATCTTACCAAAATCTCTGGGATGCCATGAAAACAGTACTAAGAGGGGAATTCATATCTCTTTGAACACACATGAAGAAAATGAAAAGGTCACAAGTCAACAGCCTAACAAATCACCTAAGGAAGCTGGAAAAGAAAGATCACCAAAAACCTAACTTCAACAGAAAAATCCAGATCACTAAAATAAAAGCCCAAATTCGGGACATAGAAGACACAAAGATAATACAAAAAAATCAATGAAACAAAAAGCTGGTTCTTTGAAAGGACAAACAAAATTGATGGCCCCCTAGCTAGACTGACCAAGAAAAAGAGAGAAAGAGCTCAAATAAACACAATTAGAAATGCAAAAGATCAAGTCACAGTTAACCCTGAAGAAATATAAAAGATTATCAGAGATTACTATGTACACTTGTATGGAAACAAACTTGAAAACCTAAAGGAAATGGAGAACTTTCTGATATCACACACCCTCCCCAGGTTGAAACAAGAAGAAATCGAGACCTTAAGTAGACCAATAACAACCCAGGAAAATGACTATGTCATGAGAAACTACCTACAAAAAAAAAAAAAAAAAAGTCCTGAATCAGATGACTTTCCAGCAGAATTCTACAAAACATATAAGGAGGAGCTGATACCAATCCTATTGAAAATATTCCAGGCAATTAAGAAAGAAGAACTCTCCCCAAATCATTTTATGAATCTAACATTACATTGATAACCAAACCAGGTAAAGCTCCAAGAAAGAAAACTACAGGTCAATATCCTTGATGAACATAGATGCTAAAATTCTCAACAAGATTTTAGCAAACTGGATTAAACAACATATCTAAAAAATCATCCGCCCTGACCAAATAGGCTTCATCCATCCCTGGAATGCAGGGCTGGTTCAACATCTGCAAGACCATAAATATAATTAAATACATCAACAGATGTAAAAACAAAAACCACCTGATTATGTCATTAGACAGAGAAAAATCTTTTGATAAAATCTAGCACCCCTGCTGGGCTCGGTGGCTCAGCCTGTAATCCCGTGCCTTTGGGAGGCTGAGGTGAGTGGATTGCCTGAGCCCGTGGGTTTGAGATCCGCCTGGGCAACTTGGCGAGACCTCATCTCTACAATAAATTAAAAAAAAAAAATCAGCCGGGAGTGGGAGCACACGCCTGTAATTCCGGCTACTCGGAAGGCTGAGGCGGAAGGATCGCCGGAGCCCAGCAGGTCGAGGCTGCGGTGGCCGGGAGTGGCCACTGCACTTGAGTCTGGGTGACAGAGTGAGACTCCAACTCAAAAAAAAAAAAAAAAAATCTAACACCCCCTCGTGATAAAAACCCTCGAACATTTAGGCATAGATGAAACATACCTCAAAATAATAAGAGCCATCTACAAGAAACCCACAGCCAACATTGTGCTAAACAGACAGAAATTGGAAACATTTCGCCTGAAAACTGGAACAAAACAAGGATGTCTGCTCTCTCATCCCTCTTGTTCAACACAGTATTAGAAGTCCTAGCTAGAGCAATCAGTCAAGAGAAGGAAATCAGGGGTATGCAAATAGGAAAAGAGGAAGTTAAGTTATCCCTCTTTGCAAATGACATGATTCTATACCTCAGAAACCCGAAAGAATCTGTCAAAAACCTCCTTGCACTGATAAAGGACTTTGGTAAAGTCTCAGGTTATAAAATGAGTGTGCAAAGGCAGTCGCATTCCTATACACCAATAAACAAACAGAAACCCAAATAAAAAGCACAATCCTATTCACAATAGCCCAAAAAAGGTGAAATACCTTGGCATCTTCCTAACTAGAGAAGTGAAAGATCTTTACAAGGAAAATTACAAAACACTGCTCAGAGAAATCAAAGATGACACAAACAAATGGAAAAATATTCCAGTCTCATGGGTTGGAAGAATCAACATTGTTAAAATGTCCATCCTACCCAAGCAATCTACAGATTTAATGCAATACCCATTAAATTACCAGCAGCATTCTTCTCAGTCCTGGAAATGGCAATATAGGAATTCATATGGAAATATAAATGACCACAAATATCCAAAATGATCCTACACACACACACACAAAAAGCAGGAGGTATCACACTCCCAGACCTTGAACTTTACTTTAAAGCTACAATAATCAAAATAGCCTGGTATTGGTACAAGAACAAGCATATAGACCAATGGAACAGGATAGAGATTCCGGAAGCAAATCCTCAGTTTCTCAACCAAATCATCATTCAACAAAGCATCCACCATCAACCACTGGGGAGAGGAGAACCTATTCAGTAAATGGTGCTGGGAAAACTCTCTGACCATATGCAGAAGATTAAAACAAGACCACTTCCTATCACCATATACAAAAAGCAAATCTAAATGAATCAAAGACCAAAATGTGAAACGTCAAACAATAAGAGCCTTAGAAATGCAGGAGACACGCTTATGGAAATTGGAACTGGCAACCATTTCCTGATCAAAACCCGAAGTGCCCATGCCATAAGAGATAAGATAGACAAGTGGGACTTCATCAAAATGACAAAGTACTGCAAAGTCAAAGAAACCATCAAGAGAGCAGAGACAGTCCACAGACTGAGAAAAAATATTTGCCACTGTATATCTGACAAAGGCCTAACATCTAGAATCGACAAGGAACTCAGATGTGCTGAAAAGAAAAAAACAAACAGCCCCATTACAAAGTGGGCAAACGATATGAATAGACACTTCTCAAAAGAAGACATATGAGCAGCCAACAGGTACATGAAAAAATGCTCAGCCTCAATAGTCATCAAAGAAATGCAAATTAAAGCCACATTGAGATACCACCTAACTCCAGTCAGGATGGTCATCATCAACAACTCAAAAAAACAACAGATGCTGGAGAGGATGTGGGGAAAAGGGGACACTTCTACCCTGTTGGTGGGAGTGTAACTTAGTACAACCTTTGTGGAAAACAGTGTGGCGATTCCTAAAAGATCTAAAAATCAACCTTCCATATGACTCCACAGTCTCCCTTCTGGAAATATGCCTGGAGGACCTCAAATCACTCTATGAAAAAGATACCTGTACTCGCATGTTTATTGCAGCATTATTCACAATAGCAAAAACATGAAACCAACCAGAGGACTAGATAAAAAAAATGTGGTACGTATACATATTGGAATGTTATTCAGCCATAAAGATGGACAAGACTATGAACTTCACAGCAACTTGGATGGTCTTAGAGTCTATAATACTGAGTGATCTATCACAAAAACAAAGAATTTAGTATCACATGTTCTCATTCATAAGTGAACCTTGAACAATTATCGTAATACTGTTTTAAAAAGGATTGGCAGTAGTGGGAAACTGCCAGGGGTGGGGTGGTGGGATTGGCAGTAGAGGAAATCTGCTAGGGGGAGCACACCTCATCAACAAGGGTACCTGTATAATGAACATTTGTATACCTAACCCTGAATTTTACCCCACATCTTTAAAATTAAAAATAAAAAAAATAAAAAAAATAAAAGCAACAAAAATCAAAGATCATGAAAAATATTAAAAATGTATATGATTTTAGAAGTTATAATTTTATAAAAATAGGCCAGGCTCGGTGGCTCAGCCTGTAATCCTAGCACTTTGGGAGGCCAAGGCGAGTTGATTGCCTGAGTCCGCGGGTTCAAGACCAGCCCGGGCAACTTGGCGAGACCTCGTTTCTACAATAAATCAAAAATTAGCTGGACGTGGTAGTGCATGCCTGCAGTTCCAGCTACTTGGAAGACTGAGGTGGAAGGATAGTTGGAGCCCAGCTGGTTGAGGCTGCAGTGGCTGGGAGTGTGCTATTGCACTCCAGTCTGAGCAACAGAATGAGACTCCAACTCAAAAAATAAAATAAATAAAATAAAATAATAAAATAAAAAATAATAATTTTACAAAAATAATGTTAGAGAAATATCTAAGAAGACAACACCAAAAAAGGTAGAAAATAAGAGGGAAAAGGTAAGAAAATCATAAAGAATGTCTAGAAGATATAACTTTTAAAAATAGGGGTTTTGAAGAGAGAATAAATTAAAACTTTAGAGAATACATTTCCCAGAACTAAAGAGTATGAGTTGCCAGATTTAAGCAACTCCCAAGATTCCATACTTTAATTTTAAAAGGATCCACACAAGGGACATCCCTGTGAAATGTAAGAACACCAAGGATAAAGAGAAAATTGTAAAAGCTTTCAGAGAAAGAAAAAAAATTTTTTTTAATGACACAGAAACTTCTTAATGGCAATACCAGAAGCTAGAAGGCAGTGCAACAATACCCTGAAGTTTTGTAGAAAAAATTATTTCCAATATGTAAGTCTATATCCAATCCAACTATTCATCACATATGTGAGTAGAATAGAAGCATTTTTCATACATGGACTCAAAGTATTTATCCCTTATAAATCTCAAGAAGTTATTGGATGGTATTTTCTACAAAAGAGAAGAGGAAGAAAACCCAGAAAAAGGTGAAATAAAACAAAACAAAACAAACCTGAGGGTATTAATTGAGAGAAGCCTTAAGAAGATAGTGGCATAGAAAGCTGAGAGATAAACATTCTGGATTGGAACTAGTGAACACAGAGGACCAGAAGGCTTAAATCAAAAAACAAAATGATACTTAATTTTAAAAATGTATTAAGTGTACCGGGCTCGGTGGCTCAGCCTGTAATCCCGCGCCTTTGGGAGGCTGAGGTGAGTGGATTACCTGAGCCCGCAGGTTCGAGACCCGCCTGGGCAAGCAAGACCTCATCTCTACAATAAATCAAAAAATTAGCCGGGCGTGGTAGCGCGTGCCTGTAGTTCCAGCTACTTGGAAGGCTGAGGCGGAAGGATCGCCGGAGCCCAGCAGGTTGAGGCTGTGGTGGCCGGGAGCGGTCACTGCACTCCAGTCTGGGCAACAGAGTGAGACTCCAACTCAAAAAAAAAAAAAAAAATGTATTAAGTGGAGAATTTTAACTGTTAGAGAGTTAGGAGATAAATTAATTATTGGAAGCTAAAAAACAAAAAATGAAGGCAAATATAAACTCAGAAAAACAAAAGGTTCTATAACAAACGAAATGTAATATCACTTAATTGGTTATCTCTAAATAATATTTACATAATAATTATAATATAATTAATATAAGCATTGATTATTTACTTAACTCCAAATGATGAAATGTCTCTATTGTCAGCATACAAAGAAGTAAATAGTATGTGTGTGTGTTGGGGAAGGCTGGTGGAGATGACCAGGTAGGGGTGTAAAAAACTAAATTTTCCTTTTCCATAACAGAAATTTCATAGGTAATATCTAAAACTATGAAACCAGAGATAGGAATAAAACATATTACTTGAAAATATGGAGTTAAATACCAGAATATGTAGCTTAAAATGTTGCAAATGGTTGCCTTAAGGCACAGGGAAGTGGAATGGGATTGGATGTGCCAGGGTTCTGCTGGGTTTGTTTGTTTGTTTTTGAGTCAGGGTCTCATTCTATCATTCAAGCTGAAGTGTACTGGCACGATCATGGCTCACCACAGCCATCAACCTCCTGAGCTCAGGTGATCCTTCTGCCTCAGCCTCCCAAGTAGCTGGGACTATAAGCACAGGCCACCACACCTGATATTTTGTAGAAGCAAGGTCTTACTGTGTTGCCTATGCTGTATTCAAACTCCTGGGCTCAAGCAATCCTCCCCCCTCAGGCTTCCAAGTGCTGGAATTACAGGTATAAGTCACTGTGCCCAGCCTTGTTTGACCTTTAAAAACATATACACATATATATGATCTCTTCTGGTATATACATTTTGCTTTTAACAAATTTTTATTTATCTATGAAAGCAACGATCACATCTACAAATGTGCCAGAAAACTTGATCTTTGTCTTTGGATGCACTGAGCCATATTTTTTGTTATATCTTAAAGTCAGAAAGAGAAACATATTTTTTAAAATAAAGTGATCAAATAGAAGTTTGATCAGCAAGCATGCTAGGCTTTTGTTTGTTTTTTCATGTTCACCAACTGAAGTCTAAATGGCTAGGAAATCCTGAACATGGATTTTGAATTTTCTGTCAATAGCTTCAACTACTTCCTACATCATTTCCCAATTATTTACTTTGGTGAGATCTAAATGAGGTTAGAATATATCATTTGTTCTAGAGTGATCATTTAATTTATACTGATTATAGGGTCATGAACTTATTCACTATTTATCCAGGTTGTAAGTGACATTTTGGAAACAGGCAGGTTATTTGGATTTATTTAATCCTTCTATGCCTCACCCCATGGTCTGACCTCATGGGATCTCCTTACCAGCCTAACTGGGCCTTCACCAAAAGGCCCATCAGGTCAGCTACTATGAGTATTTAATGACACTTGGCTCTAAACATTCTTTCCTCTGTCAGAAGGACACCCATCTCTCCACTCCCATAGGATTGAAATAACATGTTAAAATGACAGCAGTTCATAATGGAGCATGTGTGCTCCATGTCTTTTTGTTTTGCCTTTATTAACAACAAGTTACTTATGTCATGAATGCTTACACAACGTCCATTCCTTTCAACCCTGTTACATGACTTGCTATAATGATTTCCTACATGGGTGATTTCTGTACATTATTCAATACTACCAAATACACATTCTCTCTTGGTATTTTAAGATGTATTCATAGACAGTTTATTCCATTGGGAAAGATTAAAATAACGTATCCTAAAAGAGATTCCTTTTTTGTTTTTTTGTTTTGTTTTTTTGAGTTGGAGTCTCACTCTGTCACCGAGACTGGAGTGCAGTGGCCGCTCCCGGCCACCGCAGCCTCGACCTGCTGGGCTCCGGCGATCCTTCCGCCTCAGCCTTCCAAGTAGCTGGAATTACAGGCGCGCGCTACCAAGCCCGGCTAATTTTTTGATTTGTTGTAGAGATGAGGTCTCCGCTTGCCCAGGTGGGTCTCGAACCCGCGGGTTCAGGCAATCCACTCACCTCAGCCTCCCAAAGGCGCGGGATTACAGGGCTGAGCCACCGAGCCCGGCTGAGATTCCTTTTTTAAACATGCTGTTCATTTTAACTTTACCCCTAAATGAGACTTTAGTAATGTAATCATCACCCAGTACATATTCAGGGTACACTCAAAATGGGATGATTTTTTTCACTAGCCATTTCCTTCACTAGCCATTGATGTTAATTCTACATTAAGAAGTTCTTATACCACATAAACCACTGCTAAACAGTTTACCTTAGGATAATTTGTGTCTTTCAAAGATAATGCTCACAGAAACCATCTCTCCCCTCAAAAGAAGAAAATCAAAGAGAATTTTCGGGTTCTTTTATTGTACTTATTTTCTCTACATGGGCACAGTTGCTAAAAGTTTTCAGAAAAAGAAACGGTCCAACTGATACTTTCTATCTTTTGAAAATTCAGAAGTCGTTGAAATTTGGATTACTATGAACACAAGTTTTATTACAATGCAGCCACTGGGGTAAGATGGGCACAGGAGAATTAGAGTGAGATTTGAAGGTCTAGCTGATAGAATATTAAGAGTGACAAGAAATGACTATGGATCATCAAGACACATTGAAAGTTTGATGAATGCCTGAACAGCAGTTGCTGTATATTAACTTATGTTAAGAAGAGGATGTTCTAATACAACCTAAGCTATTGCTATCAACTTTTAAAAATATTCTTGAAGTCCATGAAAGGCTAAGGAAAAAGAAAACTGTAGTAAGAAAAGTCAGTTATGATAAGTGGAAATGCAAGAGCTATACTTTAGTAGGTATACAGATGTTTGCAGAAAAAAAGAAAGGAGAATAAGAGAAGATACAAAGCAAGAAAGAAAAAGGGGCTTTTGGATGAAAAAAATGGGGATAGATGGTTTACTGATTACAGCTGTATATGTTTAAAAGACAATGGGTATAATATCTAAAATAGGAATTGACTTAAAACATCTGGGACCTGTGGTTACTACCTATAATATGTAGCTTTGACAGAGATACCAGAATATTGAACTACAATAGTTCAGAGACCAACGTGTCTTTATGTAGTATTTTTAAAATGTACCTTAAGAGAGTCCTACATCAAAATCTTATCATTTATTTTGTCTGGAATGTTTTCTTTGAAATTTATTTTATAGTAGTGGGAAATTGCCAGGGGTGGGGGGTGGGATTGGCAGTAGAGGGATTCTGCCGGGGAAGGGGGCGGGCACACCTCATCAACAAAGATACCCGCATTATGAACATTTGTATACGTAACCCTGAATTGTACCTCAAATCTTTAAAATAAAAAAATTTTTTAAAAAGAAATTTATTTTTTAATAAATTATAAATGAAATAAATTTTGGTTTGTTTTATTCAATTTTGTTTATAGAATATTTTTTCTAATGAATGTAATTATTCTACAATATCAACAAAAATTACTGGAATAATGTAATAACTCCTTTAAAAAAGTTTTGATAGTCCTAATAGACTCTAATATGCCACTATCTAACGGAAGTTTCATTTTCCCATATTCATCCTTAATAACTGAAGAGGTAAAGATTATCAGAATTCCCATGACATATCCAACATGGCATACGTTTTAGTTTGGCATTGACTATTAAATCCTATCTTAACAGAGTACAAAAATCAAGGAGGATATATTACAATTTCAAAAAAATGGCTTTTAAAACCAGCTATTTTTTGTATCACAAAGTAACGTTTAATAATACATTTTCTTTATTTTGGGATAAAATTAAGTAAACTGCCTTGGAGAATTGAGAAAAAACAAAACAAAACAACACAACACTGCAAAGAGAGGCATACATATAGATAGACTTTTGGGAAACAAAAACCCACCTTCTACCTAGGAGCTCTATCGTGCTCTTAACTGTGAGATCAAGTCAGACCACAACTTGCCCATTGCCAGGGGAAGGCTACACAAAAAGCCATCACACAGTGCAGCACGATCGGGTGATAGGATGAATAAAAACCACCAGTAGGGCTGATGACACCCACATGAATTTCACACCAAAGGGGGGGAGGAGGTGGCAGAGAATCAAGGTAAACTTGCTTATATTTTCTCATATTTCTGTCATTTACACTTAATTCTAACACTTCTCTTCAAAATTAACTTTCTTGATATCACTATAGTACTAGAATATCCGATTTTTAAAAAATCAGGTCTATTTAGCTTTTGTATGAGAAGTAGGTGCATTTTGAGTGAGTCTTGAAGCTCATAACATTTCCCAAGATGTTCTCACTATCTTTTAGGACTCAAACAGTTATTACTTCCCCCTTTTCACAAAAGATATAATAAAATCTAATATTTTTAACTTTTTACCATCTGGAGCTAAATTTTGTTTTATAACTTCTTTATTATTTAATTTGAGAACTGCCTATATACCCTTAATGTGGAAAACAGAGAAAAATGCTTATGAAGTTAAAAAAAAAATGCAATGAAAAGATATTGGAGAAATTTAGTTAAACTAAAGAAACTTCCAGACAAATTAATAAAGGCTCAAACGACCTTTCAAAAGTGTCAGGTGCAGTCACAAGTGAGTATAGACCAGTTCACAAACCATTCCATCAATATAAAGCAAGGGCAAGAAAATACTTTTTTTAGTTTTGACGTGGTTTGGTTTGATAATGTAAACTGTCCCATGACCTTATGTGTATCTAAGTGTTTGCATTATAATAAAAGAACAAGGAATTCTGTGCTTCAAAAAAGGGCTTTTTGCCTCTTCTGTCTCTTTAAAGTCAACAGTTTTTCTAAATTCTCTGGCTGACCCCAAATAAAAAATCCTGAAACAGACGCTCCTCACTCTCCTGAAACCCATTCTGCGGCAGGACTGACAGCTAATCCTGTAAGTGTTCCCCTGTCTAGCAGAGGTGTGTTGGCTTTGGTGGATTATGGTCTGGCTGCCCTAATGGAATGCCTCTGAGTCCAGTGGGGGAAGGGGAAAGATTTCCTGCTCCCAAGAAATTACTGCTCTAAGTCTGGGGAAATGCGGGGATTTTTAACTTCCTAAACACACCTGTTTCAGTTAACCTGTGCATTACCGGGAAAGCATGAAGGACTGGAGGGGTAAAAATAACCAGATTTTATTCACTTATTCATATACACATTCACTCACTCATTCAGCTATTTATTAAACAAATCCTGAGCACCAGGTATTGTGGTAGGTAATTGAAAACTAATGGAGAAAAGGAAGATAGACATGGCCTCTGCTGGGATGGAATCTATAGCTCAGAGATGGAGATGGGCACTCAACACCAAACAAATATTGTTCCATGCATTACTTCTGCATTGGTTAAAGGCCTAAGAAAGAAAAGTACAGGGAGAGGAAAGTATAGAGAGTGGGCTCTGATGTGGTAACACCTTTCATTTTTATATGGTTTATAAAATGCCTTCTCTTGTGAAAGTTCATTAAGCCCAAAGGACAAGGACGGAAGAGTGGTTATTAATATCATTTTATAGATGAAGGACTGGAGGCTAAGTATATTTTACAAGATCACTTAACTAGTAGGACACAGTGCCAGGAGAAAGGTTCAGGTCTTTCTTTCAGTGGTATTTTCCTCATATCACACTGCCTGGCGTTTTAATGTGGACGGTTTTGAAAATGAAATATTTACGAAAGTTGTCTATTTTGTTGGTTGTCCCACATAGCCATAGCCTTAAATAAAGAAACAGCTTTGGTACCTCATTAACGTAGGTTTTAAAAATTTAAGTCACTTGCCCAGAGCTACCCAGCTCTTTTCTACTTAAAAATAGTGGCATTCTGAGTATAAATATCTCCCTGCTTCAAAATTTTAAGAGGACCCCATAACTAACACTTTAGAAAAAAATAACTTCTGAACTTTTCTGCTCTTTTCCTTCCCCAGTACCCCAGCACTAAAACACATGGAGATAAGCACCTTAGTTAAGTATTATGAACAGAAATGGAGAATTTAATTGCCTCAGATTTGGACTGGGAACAGGAGACTATTTTCTCCTTTTAAAATACTTATATTACAGAAGCAATAAATATATACCTGATTTTTTTTGTAATAAACTCAAACAATGGAAGACAATGTAAGAAAAACATGATTGTGTCTGTTTGCCTGGCCTGCTTCCTTTGCCAGAGATATAAACACTGTTAATACTGGTTAACACTGTTTAGTATGGATTATTCCAGAAGTTTGTTTTATGTGTTAATTTTTTAACCAATGGTAATGATTCTATATATGCTACCAGTTTGCCTTTCTATTTTTGTCCAATTGTACATGTGAACATATTTCATGTTTAGCTATATAGATTGTCCACATTCTATTTAACAAATACTGAGAATTGCATAGTACTTATCATAATTTTTATTAATCATTCCCACTGATATACTTTTAACACTTTATAATTTATTGATTTACAATGTCATAACACATATTTTTGCTCATAATTTTTGTGCACATAGATAAGCATTACTGTACAATAGATGTCTAGAAGTAAAATTGCAGGTCAATCTCTTCACAAATAACTTTTTGAGTAGTGAAATTGCCATCCAAAAAGTGTGTATCATCTTACCTTATAAGCAACCTTACATGTGACTGCCATCCTTTTTAACATTTGTAATCTGATGGCAAAAAATAGTATCTTCATTGTCACCTAATTTGCATCTACCTGATTAATAGTGACATGAGTATCTCATCACATGAACAGCCTGATATTTCCTTTTGGATAATTTTCTCCTCCCCATTTGATTACCTGATGGCACTATTAATCAAGATGCCCTGCCCTCTTATACTCTGTGTGCTAGAATGAGGTTTATATACACTACTGGACAAAATTAATTTGCTGTGCAATGAACAAGACAGATTTGCTTCACAATGGGCAGGAAACATCTACACCATCATGAACCTTCCACAAGTAACTTTCATCTCTACAGAATTGCTAAATACACTGACCAAAGACAAGCAAATGTGCATACCAACATAGAATCAGACAATCCCCAGAGAGTCTGCTAGACAACACCCAGACTGAAAGAACACTCCATAATCTTTCTCTTTCACATTTCAAATGTCTTCCATGATATGAACTGCTGGGTCACTGTTCTCACCATCTATGCCAGCTACCAGAGTCAGGTAGATTCTGTGATAATACACATTCATCATGAAGATAGTGGAAATTAGTGAATCTTAGTCTGTTTTCCACAAATACACTAATTTATAAATTCTACAAAATCAGCCATATGCAAGACAAAAAGAATACAAATCAAATAGTGTTTATAATATCTTTTTTTAAAGTGTAAAAGAAAAAATGTGTTTTATTTTTATATAAAAAATGACCTTAGATAAGCCCTTAATTTATTTTTGTCTCTACTATAATATTGAAAAATAAAATAATTGTCCTACTTCATAGAGTTATTGAAAATGATTAACTGAGATAACATATATGACACCTTGAAATGTATAAATTACTTCACAAAGTTATTCTCATTGTAACTAAGTCATATACTGGAGAGAACAAAGCAGGAGACTAGGAGTCAAGAGACCTAAATCCTAGTGCTTGTTCTTTCACAAACTGGTTTAAATTTGGGTAACTACTAAATCTTTGTTTACATATAAAACAAGAGACTTTCAATCTTTAATTTTTTACATGCTGAAATTAGCTCAATTCTCAACACAGTAATAGAATGTGATAGAAAAAACACAAAAGTGATTAATTTTTAATTGTTATTTTTTCAGAAAATCAACAAGCATGTATTGACTGCCTGTCCCTGTAGTTGATAATGAATTTAACCTGGATTTTGCTCTCAAGGAATTTAGCCTATTCCTAATTCTGTGCCTAGAAAAGAATAGGCGTTTGGGAACAAGGAAGAGACTCAGAGAGGGACAAGGTAATGATAAATTGGAAACTCCCAGCACCCCTGCATCTTTTATCACTTTGAAACAATAATCCTCAGAGTATAATGGCTGCATCACTTCTGCTTCCCAAATTTCCCATAAAATGTCTCTAATAGGCTGCCCTAATCTGAAACATATATAAATGCACTTTCATGTTAGCTAAAATGACAGTATGAAAGTATCATAATCTACCCCTTGTCAATTTAGCATGTGTGTTCAAAAATATTTCATTTCTAAGTAAAGATAACAACAAGATCATATTTCTATCTAATATGATGCAATCATCACTTACACAACCAAAAACTTGCTAAACCTCTCTCCAAAGATCCCTAGAAATTTCCCCATGATGTCAGGGCTCTGGATTTGTGTGGGATTTCTCATCTTCTGGCATATGTGTCTTACTAAAGTATTAAGTAGCTCCTGTTTCATGCTCTCTAGGTTCAAAAAGTGTGACATCATCAATGTAAAGGACTAGTGTAATGTCTCCTAGAATGAAAAGGTGATCAAAGTCCCTGGAAATGAAATTATAAACAAGGATTGTAGAGTTGATCTACCCCCGAGAGAGGGCAATGATGGTATATTGTTGTCCTGCCCATTGCATACAAACTGATCTGATAGTAGTAGCATGCATCTTCAGACAATAAAGCATTTGTCAAGTCAATATTTACTATCTATCTATC
Organism: Tarsius wallacei; assembly: GCA_963574415.1. Classification (NCBI taxonomy): domain Eukaryota; kingdom Metazoa; phylum Chordata; class Mammalia; order Primates; family Tarsiidae; genus Tarsius; species Tarsius wallacei. The sequence goes on along the minus strand of CAUYQG010055600.1, from coordinate 4,779 downwards.
TATCTATCTATCTATCTATCTATCTATCTATCTACCTATCATCCTCTTCCCTCCCTCCCTCCCTCTCTCTCTTTCTCTTTCTCTCTCTCTCACTCTCTCTCTTTCTTTCTTGCTAGCTATAGGTACCCGGGAATGTATTCATTTACCCTAGCAACAAAAGTCACACCTGGTACAGTAGTTGCAATTAGAGTCACCAATTTATTAAATTTATTGTAGTCCATTATCATTCCTCAAGATTCATCTGTTTTTTTGCACAGGTTGAATAGACAAGTGGAAATGTAGTAGAAATCAATACTTCTACATCTTTCAAGTACTCAAAAGAACTTGGTATCACTAATCTCTGCAGTCCCTCCAGGAATGCAGTATTATTTTTGGTTTACTATCTTTGTATGAAAAGCCAGTTCTAGTGGTTTCCACATATGATATCCTTTCCTATCATAATAGCCAATATGAGGATTATAAAAATTGCTAAGTTTATCTATTCTAACTGTATAATTCTGAAACTGGGGGAAAAATCACAAGGAGCATTTGGGAACACTTAGGACCCAAGCCAATACTCCATCAATCACCTGACTTTAATAAGCCCCTCTTCGGAGTGTTGGATCACAGTGGTGTTTTCATCTTCAGGAATTAAAATCACTTTAGAGACAGTGCCTAATAATCCCTAAGATATCTGATTATTTACTCTTTTCCAATGCTTAGTCATACTTAGTGACCTCAGCTCCCTTTGGAGAAGGCTAGGAAGGAGAATGCTCCATACATTTTTTGGTTATGTAGCACGGTCCTTCCTCGAGGGAATCTGACCTTGCCTTCATGCAAGGTACTCTGGATCGGTTAACTGGCTTACATCTGGGAACTAGTTGAGGGATTGATCACAATTCTCTGTTGTAATGACTCAAGTCAGACTTTTGTTCATAAGACTCGGAGCTTTTTCATTTAATTCAGATTTCAGTGGGCTGTCCATCGATTTCAGGTCTGGGGATATCATTATCATTTAGCCAACATTAAAGATTTATGTTCGTTCAGTTATTCTAATTACTATTCATTATGATCATCATATCTGCATCATTTTGATGATTATATGCTGCCAATTGGCTGTTGACATCCAGTAAACCCTATTATCTCTACTTAATTCCATGGATTCAGTTTTATGGCAAGAGTACCCCTTTCACTCCTGGCCTATAAAATTATCCATCACAGAGATCTTCAATAATGCCAGGAGCTCTCCTCCTGAATGTATTTTTTACAGCCTTGCAGAGCTGTGGTAAAGGGGGTGTCTTCTGTTCCTCCTCAAGATAAATGAGTGTGTGAAAAGACCTTACAGCATAAATTCACTCTAGTATTCCAATCTTCCTAAGTCTTTGGATACATTTTTCTATAGTACACCAAGAATGCTCTAGCATTAAAGCTTGATTTAGCATAGGTTACCTTTGGGTCTAGGCTTCAGTCAACCAACCAACCGAACTGTCAGAGTCTATCTTTACTGCTCAAGGTGACACTATGAACTCAGAATCTCTGCATGGTGCACCTTTATCAACAATCAGCTTGATCTAACATTATTTCCTCCAGTCCTTATCAAATATACATGGATGGACATTTTAAACCCCATTCATATCATTTTTTTCTAAGTTTTCTAGTGTATTTAATCAACCACATTATGCGCATTATTTTCACTAGAGTGTTCCATGGCAGAAGCTTGATTATCCCAAAGTCTTGCCTTCTATAGGCACATGACAATAGGTGCCTAAACAAGATTAAGTAAATAAATGTCTTGTCGGTATATTACCAGTGTCCCTTTTTCTACTGGCCATGGGAACATAAATCCAATAAGATAAGAGCCAATTACAGACATTGATCTTTAAGGTTCTGTTGCCCTGAAACCTTAGCAGTTCCATTGCCAATAACTTCAGCAATTAGTGTTTTATCAAGGAAATAGAATGACAATAATATGTAGAATAAAGAATTTATTATTGGAATTATTTCTTATACTACTGTGGAAGAAGTGGAAGAAGTAAAGGTCTAAAAAAAATCAAAAAAGGGTCACTATCAAGCCTTGGCATAAGTGAACAAGTTGAGTTTTCAGTGAGCTAAGCACAGTCACCTGCTGGAGTATACAATGAAGTAGAAAGTATAGAAATCTGTGAGAGGTTTGTGATTCTCCATAGTCATTGCTACTGTGATTTCACAGTGAAGCGTTCAGCTCTTGAACAGAAGGACCAGGAGTTGGGAAAGATAACTGGATGCAAAATATGCAGTGGCAAAAATAGGATGGAAGAAGCATGTCCTGAGGTAGGAAATAGTTTGGCTTATTTGAGACAGTAAAGAAGAGCAGTGTGGCTGGAGGTAGAAACAAAGAGTAGAAGCTTCACTCAAGATAAAACTGGAAAGTTAAAAACAAGTCAGATCATGTAGGTGATGGGAATTTGCAAATCATTTTAAATGCTCTGGGAAACCATTCAAGGGATTCTTAAAGCTCTATGAAAAAGATACCTGCACATGCATGTTTATTGCAGCATTATTCACAATAGCAAAAACATGGAACCAACCGTGCTGCCCATCAAAAGAGGACTGGATAAAAAAAAATATGGTACCTATATTGTAAGCATTACATGCAATGACGCCTACTAGAGCATGAACTTCTTGAAAAGGGCACGATGGAATATTATGCAGCCATAAAGAAGGACAAAATTATGAACTTCACAGCAATGTGGATGGACTTAGAGGCTATAATACCGAGTGATCTATCACAGAAACAAAGAACTGAGTAGCACAAGTTCTCACTCATAAGCGGACCTTGAACACTGTAAGAAAGGGATTCGACAGCAAACAAGAGAGATATTGATGCCCTTTTCAAGAGGTTCATGCTCTAGTAGGCATTGTTGCATGTAATGCTCACAATATAAACTAGGAAACTGAGGCATAGGGAGTATTACATTGCATGAGGTCACCTTACTAAAGATGTATAGAATCAGTATTTGGACCCTGCTCAGTCATATTCCTGAGACTCTGCTTTTAAGTTGTATTCCATTTGCCTCCCTTGCTTCCAGTGAACACCTAGATAAGCCCAAGGAATAAATCACTAGGATATGATTAATTTCTTAATCTCTTCATGGTCTTCAGTTCTCTATGCCTATGTCAATGTGTACATTTGAGGTTATAAATTTCACTTGAGCAAGGAAATGAGACAGCCTTGAGTGTGTGAAGTGTCCTTTGCAGAATTCAGTGCAATTAAGTTTACCAGCTTGCTCAGTTCATCATGTGCATGGCGTACGCTGAGCAGGTGCTTGGCAGTCCATCATGAGACTTGAAGTTCCGCATTTTATTGGACATGCTCACTGGATGACACATCTAATTTTGTGGTTTCTTATTGGAATCACATCTTTTTGTCGTGTTCCCTTTCCTTAAACAGGAAGCATAATCATAAGAATTAAGACAATTTTAAAAGTTTCTCACAGATTTTAAGGGGAAAAAAGAGTTAATTTAATGCTGAATACATTGAGCCAGCATTGGGCAGATAAAAATCTAAATTTGGTTGTCATAACTGTCAGGTCATTTAGAAACCAAATAATTCACACCCTACTAATTGCTTTTATGTTCATTTATCCAAAAGACATGAGTCATCTCTCACAGAATCCTAATTATGAATGACTTACACCTTGTTGATGACAGAGCTCTGTGTTATTCTTACAGAAACTTTCCAAGATGTATTTCTTTCAAAATAATTTTTAACTTTCTCTGATTTAAGTTTATCTGATAAACTTGTATCTTTGCTCAGAAATATGTGACCCAGGGGCCTAACCTTCCCTGTCTTTCTTTCCTTAGCCAAAGTCTTGTTCAGAAGCCAGGAAAATTGAGTTTCTAAACTTTTTGCTGCAAAGGGTGACAATGCTGTGATGACAGATTAATCCAGGCACATGATTTCTGAAGCTCTGTACTAGAAGCACTGACTCTTTTCTATAGGGAATCCCAAAATATGGCGAAAGACAGTAGTGACACGAAAATCCCTGTAGTACATATCTGAGTCTCTTAAAACAAGGTTCACTACATTCTGGAGGAATCAAGAAGTTTATATTCTATCATTATTAAGAATCTAAGTAAACTTCTTTAATTGGGTGTTAAATATGAGGAATTATTCCAAGATTAAGGAGGGCAGATTAATATAAACATAACTCAGAGTTTGCCAGTTAAATTACGTATGGACATAAAAAGTCTACTGCTTAAGATTTAAATGTCACTAATACCACCTCACACACACAGACTCACAGACACAGACACACACAGACACACACACGCACACACACACACACACACACACATTCAGTAACACAAAAGTTTAATTGGTCCTTGATCCTTCTACATTTTACAATTGTCTTAGATACAGAGGCCCCTAATGGAAGACTCGTGGGCAGTGCTGGAAATGGCAACTCGACTTAACTAACCTCCAGCATGCCAATAGCTCCTCCCCATCCTCAGACTTAAGTCAATCCTGGCAAGCAGATGCTTGAAGCGGGAAACAAGTAATGCTTGGACCTATTTCCAGTGAGGATTGATTTGGTCACACTCTCTTTTACTGCATCAGCTGTCCACTAGAGGCGCCAGACTGGGTTGTGCATGTGAGATATTAGGCACAAGAGTGACTTCCAAGAATTAAACCAGCCGGGCTCGGTGGTTCAGCCTGTAATCCCGTGCCTTTGGGAGGCTGAGGTGAGTGGATTGCCTGAGCCCGCGGGTTCGAGATCCGCCTGGGCAAGCAAGACCTCATCTCTACAATAAATCAAA
>CAUYQG010055599.1:0-17785 GCA_963574415.1 Tarsius wallacei | reverse complement strand
TCATTTTGTTAACTGTTTTCTGGTTGTTTTATATATCCTTTATTTTCTGTCTCTCTTACTGTTTGCTTTTACAGTTTTGTGGTTTTCTTTCATGATAAGGTTTGATTCCTTTCTCTTTCTTACTTTTTTTTTTTTTTTTTTTATTTTAAGTCTAAAACTGTCAACCAGAATGGAATTCAGTGGCCACACCCGGCCACTGCAGCCTTGACCAGCTGGGGTCCGGTGATCCTTCTGCCTCAGTCTTCCAAGAAGCTGGAACTACAGGCGAGTGCTACCACACCCGGCTAATTTTTTGATTTATTGTAGAGATGAGGTCTCGCCAAGTTGCCCAGGCGGGTCTTGAACCCACGGGCTCAGACAATCCACTCACCTCGGCCTCCCAAAGCGTGGGATTACAGGCTGAGCCACCCAGCCCGTCTTCATTTCTCTTTTTAATTAGTGTTTCTGTCTACCAGTGAGTTTTATATGTTTTGCATGTTTTCATGATGGTAGTTATTGTCTTTTTCCTTCTGGATATAAGACTCCCTTAAGCATTTCTTGTAAGGACAGTCTATTGGTGATAAAGTCTATCAAGTTTTTGCTTGCCTATGAAAGATTATCTCTCCTTCATTTCTCTAGGATAACTTTGCCGGGTATAGTATTCTTTGCTGACAGGTGATTTTTTTTTTTCTTTCCTTTTTTCCTTCAGTACTTTGAATATGTTATTCCATTTTTGTGACACTTTTTTCTTGCTGGTTTTAGAATTCTCGCTAGTTTTTTTTTTGCCAGTTTTTATTTTATTTTTCATTTTTTATTTTTTAAAGATGTGGGGTACAATTCAGGGTTAAGTATACAAATGTTCCTTGTGCAGGTACCCTTGTTGATGAGGTATGCTCCCCCAGCAGTTTCCCACTACTGCCAATCCTGCCTCCCCCCTCCTCTGGCAGTTTCCCACTACTACCAATCCCTTTCTTATAGTATTAGGATAATTGTTCAAGATCCACTTATAAGTGAGAACATGTGGTACTCAGTTCTTTGTTTCTGTGGTAGATCACTCAGTATTATAGACCCTATCCATCTAACTTGCTGCAAAGTTAATAATTTTGTCCTTTTTATGACTGTATAATATTTCATCATTTATATGTATCACATTTTAAAAATCCAGTTTCCTTTTGAAGGGCAGCATGGTTAGTTCCATGTTTTTGCTAATGTGAGTAATGATGAAATAATCATGTGCAGGTATCTTTTTCTTTTTTTAATCAATTGTCTTTTATTTCGCTCATTTTGTATTTGTAAAGTAAAAATTCTAACCTTTCAACACTAAAACTCATACACTTGAAAATGCTTATTCTTTCATTATTTGCCTGATGAGTATCCCTGTTCATTTGTTTTTCTTAAGGAATCTTTTAATTTCCTACCTTGATTCTGCATTTTATCTGATTTCTCTTTTTTCAATTTTAAATATGTGGGGTACAATTCAGGGTTAGGTACACAAATGTTCATTATGCAGGTACCCTTGTTGATGAGGTGTGCCCCTACTCCCCTGGCAGTTTCCCAGTACTGCCAATCCTGCCCCTGCCGTCCCTGGCAGTTTCCCACTACTGCCAATCCCTTTCTTATAGTATTACAATAGTTGTCCAAAGTCTGCTTATGAGTGAGAACATGTGATACTCAGTTCTTTGTTTCTGTGATAGATCTCTAAGTATTACAGACTCTAAGTTGCTGTGAAGTTCATAATTTTGTCCTTTATGGCTGCATAATATTCCACTTTTTATATATATCACATTTAAAAAAATCCAGTCCTCTTTCGATGGGTGGCACAGTTGGTTCCATGTTTTTGCTATTGTAAATAATGCTGCAATAAACATGTGTGTGCAGCTATCATTTATACAGTGATTTGAGTTCCTCCAGGTAATTTCCCAGTGGTGGGATTGCGGGATCATATGGAAGGTTGATCTTTAGATCTTTTAGGAATTGCAAAACTGTTTTCCACAGAGGTTGTACTAGTTTACACTCCCACCAATAGTGTAGAAGTGTTCCCTTTTCCCTGCATCTCCTCTAGCATCTGCTGTTTTCTGAGTTATTGATGATGGCTATCCTGACCGGAGTTAGGTGGTATCTTAGTGTAGTTTTAATTTGCATTTCTTTGATGACTAGTTTGGCTGAGCATTTTTCCATGTATCTGCTGGCTGTGCATATGTCTTCTTTTGAGAAGAGTCTATTTATATCTTTTGGCCACTTTGTAATGGGACTGTGTTTTTTTTTTTGGCACATTTGAGCTCCTTGCAGAACCTAGATGTTAGGCCTTTGTCAGATACACAGTTGACAACTATTTTTTCCCAGTCTGTGGGCTCTCTCTCTGCTCTCATGATGGTTTCTTTGTCTTTGCAGAAGCTTGTCAGTTTGATGAAGTCCCACTTGTCTATCTTATTTCTTACGGCATGGGCACTTGGCATTTTGATTAGGAATTGGTTGACGGTTCCAATTTCCATAAGGGTGTCTTCTGCATTTTTTAAGCTTCTTAGAGTTTGAGGTTTTACGTAGTTCTTTGATCAATTTAGAGTTGCTTTTTGTGTATGGGGATAGGTAAGGGTCTTGTTTTAATATTCCGCATGTGGTCAGTCAGCTTTCCCAGCACCATTTACTGAATAGATTCTCCTCTCCCCAGTGGTTGATGGTGGAGACTTTGTTGAAGAGGAATTGGTTGAGAAATTGAGGTTTTGTTTGTGGAATCTCTGTTCTGTTCCACTGTTTTATTTGCCTGTTCTTATGCCAATACCAGGCCATTTTGATTATTTTAACTTTATAATCAAGTTTAAAGTCTGGGAGTGGGATACTGCCCACCTTTTTTTTTCAAAAATCATTTTGGCTGTTCGTGGTCATTTGTTTCCATGTGAATTCCTATAATGTTGTTTCCAGGTCTGAGAAGAATAATGTTAGTAATTTAATGAGCATTGTGTTAAATCTGTAGATTGCCTTGGGTAGGATGAACATCTTAAAAATGTTGATTCTTCCATTCCATGAGCATGGAATATCTTTCCATTTGTTTGTGTCATCTTTGATTTCTTTGAGCAGTGTTTTGTAGTTTTCATTGTAAAAGTCTTTCCCATCTGGTTAGTAAGATGCCGAGGTATTTCAGTTTTTGTGTGGTTATTGTGAATGGGATTGTGCTTTTTATTTGGGTTTCTGTTTGTTTGCTGTTGGTGTGTAGGAATGCGACTATCTTTTGCATATTTATTTTCTGCCCTGAGACTTTGCCAAGTCCTTTATCAGTGCTAAGAGGATTTTGACAGACTCTTGGGTTTTCAAGATATAGAATCATGTCATCTGTGAAGAGGGACAACTTAATTTCCTCATTTTCTATTTGATTCCTCTGATTTCTTTCTTTTGTTTGATTGCTCTAGCTAGGACTTTCAATACTATGTTGAACAGGAAGGGTGAGAGTAGGCAGCCTTGTCTTGTTTCAGTTTTCAGGGGAAATTGTTACAATTTCTGTCTGTTTAGCAATATATTGGCTGCAGGTTTCCCATAGATGGCTCTTACTATTTTGAGATATGTCCCCTCTATGCCTAGATGTTTGAGTGTTTTTATCAAGAAGGAATGCTGGATTTTATCAAATTTTTTTTCCGTATCTAATAACACAATTTATGTTCTTGTGGATGTTGATTCTGGGGATGAAACTGTGTATCCTGGGGATGAAGCCTTCTTGGTCATGGTGGGTGATTTTTGAGATGTGTTGTTGGATCTGGTTTGCTGGAATCTTGTTGAGAATTTTAGCATCTAGGTTTATAAAGGATATTGGTCTGTCATTCTCTTTCTTTTTTGGATCTTTACCTGGTTTGGGTATCAATGTGATGTTAGCTTCATAAAATGATTTGGAGAGAGTTTCATCTTTCTCGATTGCCTGGAGTACTTTCAATAGGATTGGTATCAGCTCCTCCCTTTATGTTTTGTAGAATTCTGCTGGAAAGTCATCTGGTCCAGGGCTTTTTTGGTGGGTAGTTTCTTATGACTACAGTTGATTTCCTGGATTGTTATTGGTCTATTTAGTGTCTAGATTTCTTCTTGTTCAACCTGGGGAGATTGTGTGATGTTAGAAAGTCCTGCATTTCATTTAGGTTTTAGAGTTTGTTTCCATACAAGTGTACATAGTAATCTCTGATAATCTTTTGTATTTCTTCAGGGTCAGTTGTGACTTGATCTTTTGCATTTCTGATTGTGTTTATTTGAGCTTTTTCTCTCTTTTTCTTGGTAAGTCTATCTAGTGGTCCATCAATCTTGTTTATCCTTTCAAAGAAGCAACTTTTTGTTTCGTTCATATTCTGTATTATATTTTTGTCTTCTATATTCCAAATTTGGACTTTTATTTTGGTCATCTAGATTCTCCTGCTGAAGTTGCAGTTTTGGTGGTCTTGCTTTTCCTGTTTCCTTAGGTGATTTGTTAGGCTGTTAAATGTGATCTTTCCATTTTCTTCATGTGTGTATGTAGAGATATAAATTCCCCTCTTAGTACTGCTTTAATGGCATCCCAGAGATTTTGGTAAGATGTTTCTTCATTTTCATTTATTTCCCTGAATCTTTTAACTTCTGTTTGAGCCAGGAGTTGTTCAACATCATGCTGTTTAGCATTCATGTTTTTGTGGGTTTTGGGGGGTACTTTGTTGGTGTTGATATTCATTTTTATTTTACTATGATCTGAAAAGGTGCATGGCAATATTTCAATCTTATGAAATTTGTTTATGTTTGATTTATAGCCAAGAATGTGGTCGATCTTAGAGTACATTCCATGTGGTGATGAATAGAATGTATATTCTGTGGTTGTTGGGTGAAGTGTTCTGTAGGTATCAATTAAGTCCATTTGGTCAAGCATCACATTGAGGTTTCAGATAATCCTTGTTGATTTTTTTGCTTGATGATCTATCTAGGGATGTGAGTGGAGTATTTAAGTTCCTAGCTATGATAGTGTTAGAGTCAATATCTTTTTTAAGTTTACCTAGAAGCCTCTTTATAAAAGTTGGTGCTCCTATGTTGGGTGCATATATGTTTAGAGTGGATATTTCTTGTTGATAGATTGAATCTTTTATTATTATGTAGGGACCTTTCATATCTTTTTTAATTTTTGATAGCTTAAAGGGTATTTTATCTGATAGGATGATCACAACTATTGCTATCTTTTGTGTTCTGTTCACCTGAAATTTTGTTTCCATCCCTTACTTTGAGTCTGAGAGTGTTCTTTGTGGTGAGATGAGTCTCCTGGAGACAACATATTGTTGCATCATGATATTTTATCCAATTTGCCTTTCTATGTCTTTTCAGTGTTGCATTTATTCCATTCACATTTAGGCTAATTATTGAGATGTGAGAGTTTATCCCTGTCATGAGGTTCTTATAGAATCTGTCCATGCAGTTTGAGTGTGTGCTTGCTCCCTGAAAGCAAAACAAGATAAGAAAAAGGAAAAGAATGGAAATTGGAAGGAGGAGGATGAAAAGAAGGTAGAGAGAGAGAAGAAGACAGTAAATAGACAGGTGTACCAACTAATGAATAAACAGAGAAACAAAGACTGTACAAGCAAAAGAACACCAAAACATACAATCATACAAACAACAACCCCCTGTTGATGTACCAATACACAAACTGAAAACCTAAAAAAAAACCCAAAACATTAAAATAACAGAAACAAAGCAAGTACAAAAGCATAAACGAAAACAATAAGAAAGAGAGGAGGAAAAAAAACTAAAACTAAAACAAAAAATGAAAAACAAACAAAAAAAGACAAAAAACTCCCCTCACTCTATGGCTGTTTCTGTAACTCCAGCTTCCTTTCAACTGCCGCTGCTGAGTTAAGGAGCGGCTTTGGTCTCCAGTTCATCCCCTCACTCTTAGTGCAGGCTGATAGAGTTGCTCTCTGGGTGGGTCAGATTACCCATGGACTACTGTGAGGAGGATGGGTCAGATCCAGACTTACCTTACTCATCTGCTGCTGTTGCTGCTGTCAAGTCTCCCAATCAAATCTGACATGTCTGTGCCCATTCCATCATGGGGTAGGGCATCCATGTTTCTGAGTCCAATGAGTGGATAGCCTCTGGATCCCAGGTTGGAATTTAGAAATAGCTGGGCAGGGCAATGCAGGTCTCTGTCTGGTCCCGGGACAGAAAAGATGGTGCCTGTTGGCATCTCCTCACTGGTAGCAGGTATCCTTTCCAAATTTCCACACCCTACCTTCCCCACAGTTCATGCTGCTTGTGCCTGCTCTGTTGCCACAGGTGATGATATGGACCAGGTGCCAAGTGGTGAGGAGCAGCTGTTGTCTGCTGCCTCCTCTCAAGAGAGCTCAGAGAATGGCAGACCATCCTGTGTGCTGGAGGCTCCAATCTCAGGGCAGCAGTGTGTTGCAGTCATCTCCAGTGGAAAGCACTGGGCACATGAACCCAATCTCCCCTCAGACAGACTTTCATTCACTCATTGGCACACACCCACTCAAGCAGAGTCTTTACGGACACTTGCTTTTGCACAGACTCTCACACTCCAAACTGTTCTGTTGTCATCTTGCCTCTGCTCTTCTCTCTCTGTTTTTGACTTTTAAAAATTTGACTATAATGTGCTACAGAGAAGACTTTTGTGGGTTAAACCTATTGAAGCACTTTAAGTTTCCCAGATCTGTAAGTCTCCCAAGACTTGAGAAGTTTGCAGCAATTATTTCCTTAAACAGTATTTTTATACCTCTCTCCATCTCTTTTTCTTCAGTAACTCCCATAATGTAAACATTTGTTCTCTTTTTTTTTTTTTTTTTATATTATTTTAGTTTATTATGTTATTGTGGGGTACAGTTAGGGGTTAGGCATACAAAAATATTTCGTTCAGGTACCCTTGTTGATAAGAGGTGTCTCCCCATCCTCAGATAGATACCCACCACCATTAATCCCATCCCCCTCACCCCCCCCCCGTTTCCCACCACAGTCAGTCATTTTCTTGTGGTAATACGTTGGATGATCAAGGTCTACTATATGATATTTCAACTTATCTCCTTGCCAAATTTCTTTTCATAGTAATATATTATCTTGTCTCATCCCTCAGCTCTTATTTCACAGGGTTGTACTTTGAATTTTATTGGGAACAGAAGATAGTATTTCAAAAGTTTAATTTTGAAATTAGTATCCTTTTAAAAAATTTATTCTTGAAGCTATGTTCTTTAATGTTAAAGAAAATTTTTCTAATCTCCATTCCCCTCTTTGCATGTTCTATTCATTCTCTGCATAGGAGGTGAATCCAGCTTGGTTCTGACTAAAGAATAGAGATGTTGGGTCAGTTGGAATTGTTTGGGGCTGCAGTCAGGAAAAGTAGCACACTGACTTAACCAGAGAGAGCCTTTCTTACACAACCAGAAGTCAAGAACTGAGCAGTCCAGAGCCAACATAACTGATCGAGGAAATTGCTGAGGACTAAGGTGTCTTCTAGTTTCTGCAGCTACAACCCTAGTGTGACTTTTATTCTTATGGTTACAAAGTGGCTGCCGCAACTCCAGGCATCATATCTATATCCTGGGTATTATAAAGGGGAGAGGGCCGGAAGAAAAGATGTGTTCATTTTTGTTTTAATCAGAAAGATAATTTTTTTGTGGGAGTTCCACTCAAGACATGTCTGTTTTCATTTCATTGCTAAGAACTGTGTCACAAGGTCACCCATAGCTGCAATGGACCTGAGTATTTTTCACTGGTGCTAACACTCATGTTGATACTGGCCCAATTTCCCGGTTGAACTGATATTTAAGGGGTTTTATGAAAAAACATAGAAATTGACCCTCCCAGTCTTAAAATTTAAAACAAACATTTGGCTTATTTGGGTTTCTTCCTCAGGAAGCTGACCCTCAGGCAAGAGCCTAAAACTCACCAGAACATCGTGTCCAGATAAGGAGACTGCCAGATCCCCCACTCAATATAATTACTTCCTTACCCTTCCCTAATTGCTAGTTTACATTTATTCCCCCATTATATAAACCCTTTATTTCAACTGATCAGAGACATGGATTTGAGGTTGATCTTCCATTCTCCTTGGCTGATATCACCCAACTAAAAGTCTTCTTCTGGCCAGGTGTGGTGGCTCAAACCTGTAATCCCAGCACTTTGGGAGGCCAAGGTGAGAGGATTGCCTGAGCCCAGGGGTTCGAGACCAGCCTGGGTAACTTGGTAAGACCTCGTCTCTACAATATATATATTTATTGTACAAGAGATAAAGACTCAATATTTATGGGTTAAAAGTGGCTTTGCCATTTGAATCACAGACAATACATGTAAAAGAGGCAGAACTGTCTCTGGCCATCCTATAGTATGAATGTTTGTGTGCCCTGCAAATTCCCCTACTGAAACCTAATCACCAAAGTGAGAGTGTTGTGAGACAGGGCCCTCACGAATGGGACTAGTGCCCTTAGAAAAAAGGACCCAGAGAGCAGCCTTCCCCCTTAAACCATGTGAGGACACAGCAAGAAGGCGCCATCATGAACCAGGAAAGAAACTCTCACCAGACACCAAATCTGCCAGTGCCTTGATCTTGGACTTCCCAGCCTTCAGAGGAGTCCAAGAGAAATATGAGAAATAAATTTCTGTCATTTATAAGTTATCCAGTTTATGGTATTTTGTTATAGCAACCTGAGAAAACAAAACAAAACAAAAACCTAAGACATGCCACCTGAGGAAGTAGCTTTAGTGTCTCTTCTCTGAGATTGAGTGCAAGAATTGTGATGCCTATTTCATAAGAAAACTTTTCTAGATTTTGTAAGTAGGTTGTTAGTTTTGGTTGGTGTGAGTTTTTTCTTCACAGCTGTTTCTGTGAGAAGATAAAAGCAACTTGGCCAGGAATTGCAATATTTACTCAGACACGATCACATAAAAGATACAAAATGCAGTATGACTTGATAGTTTTTGATTAGGTTAGTGGGCTCTGAAGTTAAAAAAAATAAGATAAATAAATCTGAAAGTGATCTTTATTAGTTACCTTCTGTGTGGCGAGTACTAGCAAATATATGAAGGTGAAACCTATTGATTTTGTCTCTTTTGTTATCACGTAGGATAAGTGATATAGGAATATAAATAATTCTAGACTATAAATTCTTTGAGAGCATTGCACATTTTTTTCTTCCAAATTTAGTTATTGCCTCACTCATAGAAGTCAACAAATTTTTGCTGAATTGTAAAGATGAAATATAATACTGTAGATAAGTCCAATCATAAAAATATAATATGCTCTGGGGTACAGAGTGGAAACTAGGTAATTTGTGGATGTGATGGCCCATGTGCTAGTGTTTACATGGTAATTAGGACTTGGACAGGAAGGAAGAGATACTGAACCACAGAGAACACTCCAGCACCAGGTCTTAGCACAAGACTGAGTGTGTGATTCAATGAGAGGATAGAGAAAAATGATCTCATCTGCATTGTGGGGCCTCATGACCTGGTCTTTATTTCATGGGCAATGTGACGCTTTTGAAGTTTTGAGAGATTGTATCTGAGATATGTAGGCAAAATGGAGGAGTCAACACTGGAAGCACGAAAATTAACCTAGATCTTTCTCATTGGTCTCCCTGACACCAGTAGTGAGTATTTAAATATATGTAATAAACTCACATATTATTTTAAGAAAACTCAAGTGCTTAGAATTGGAAGAATTTTAATCATTATTACATGACACACGTTCCTCATTTTCTCTGCATGGCTTGCTTTTATTAATTCATGTATTTATCTTCATTTAAAAGAATGCAATATACGGGGGTGCCAAAAAACGTACACACATTTTAAGTGTAATGTTCACTCAAATGATGGCATTAATCAAATGAATGCTAGCGTCACCTTGCAACAGGCAGAACAGTCAAAGGCAATGATAGAAGCATGGTTGAGCAAATGTCATACTATACATTGCCACCATAATTTAATTCAGCTTTGAAAAGTAATACATAGATAACATCTCTTAAAATGTATGTACCTTTTTTTTGGCATCCCTATTACTATGAACCTAGGACCCAAACTAACTGTATGGCTCCCTGTAACTACCTGGTATCCTTACTTTTCCCAACTGATTTTTGTTATCACCATTTCTTTCTTTTTTAAATATGGTTTTTTTACATTTGTATATATTCCTTAAGAAATGTGTACTTTTTAGTTGTTTTTTACCTTCTAAAAAAGTTCTCCATTATATGTGATATTTTAGAATTTACATCTCTAACTTAATGTTATGTTGCTAAGATTCATCCATATTTCAAAAAATGCAATTTATTTTTATATTTTAAATTATTTTAATTAATTTAATTAGTTGTGGTGAACTTGAAAATTATCCATTAGTAATTAAATTAAATTAATTTATTTGCTTAGTTTAGTTTAGCGTCTCTAGGACAAATTCGTTAGAGGGCTGGGTCCACACTTAAGTTTTATCTGTCATGACCATAAAATAGTGGATTCTATTCAATTCACCCTTAACTTAAACAAAATTTCTTTGCTGCTATCTAGTAAATTTCAATAATAAAATATAAACATAGTCTTTTTTGACTATGTGTGGTAGGACATTTTATCAGATGCATCATAGCAAGACAATTTTGCAAAGTTTTATAAATTTCATGAATTTGTAGTTCTTATCCCTCTAGCCAGAATTAACATTAAGTGTGTGTTAAAGTAATAAATAGTGGATGTGCCAATTACGTTGCATATAAAGATGAAAACTTTGGGTGATGCTCTATTCTCTCATATATTAATCAAGTTGAATAGAGGAGTTTGTAATATTCGACCACTCAAACACTGTTTTAAATATTCCCCCAGGAGAAAGGTCCTGAACTAGATACATTTTTAAAACTTATTCTCTAGCTGTAGAAAAACTAGGTCCTGACTAAGCTGCAAAATTATAATTGCTCAATTTCTTAAGAAAGTATATAATTTCACATGCATATTTTCTGGAACTAAATCACATTGTAAGGATGTTTCCTCAGGTACTTGTGTATTTCCTGGACAGTGACTTTCTTTGGTAAGTTGGTACTCTTCCAGAATTAGGAAGATCAATTTATCCCAATATGCCTGGGACTGCCTCAGTTTTAACACTGAAATTCCTGCACTTCTGTTGGGGTCTTGCCTGTAAATGTTTTGTCAACAATCTAGAATCATACCTAGTTAGTTTATCAATAATACATGCTCTTTTGGTGATGAATTCCAGATATCTTAGATTCTCATTTACATGTTAATATGACATTTATAATTTTTCAAATTCATATTTAATAGTACAGCATGAAAATCTAAAATATGAATATTTAAAATCCATCTTTTAACTAATCTGAAGAATAGAATATTTATAAAGTCATTTTATTTTTTTTTAGGTATATATAGTAATTTGGACTAGACAGATTCCCTATTTTGCTTTAATGAAGAAATGGGAATGATTTGTGATTAGTATTTCATTTGTTTTATGCAATGCATGAAAATAATTTGTTCTAGAAACATTTAGATTTAAAGGATTTCCTCTTTTAATTTTATTTTCTCTGAGAGGGTTTTAGAAAAACTGTTCTCTCTTAGAATATGGAGAGCAGTAGTTTCAAGTATGTCTTCTGATGTCAAAACTTATGAGTACAAAGTTCAGGTTTTGCTCTTCTATATACTAACCATGATTTTTGAGCAAGTTGCCTTAACTTCATGAAGGCACAGTTTAGATTTTTAAATTTTTAATTGTACTTTTAGTTGGCATGCAATAATTGTACACATTTATGGATACGCAGGAATATTTTGATACATGTACACAATATATAATGATCAAATCAGTGTAATCAGCATATCCATCACCTCTAACATTTATCATTTCATTCAAAAGCCTCTCTTGCAGCTATTTGAAAATAATGTGATAAATTATTGTTAACTATGTGTACCCTACAGTGCTACAGAACAGGAGAATTTATTCCTCCTACCTAGCTGTAATTTTATATCCATTAACCAATTTCTCCTCATCCTTCTCTTTCTCCTATTCTTCTTGGGCTCTAATAACAATTCTTAATAACAATTCTACTCTCTATGAGTTCATTTTTTTAGCTCCCACATATGAGTGAAAACATAAGATATTCATCTTTCTGAAGGCACAGTTTTTTTGATATGTAAAAAAGGTGGAATAATAGTACCTATCTAGTGTATTTTTATGAAGAATAGATGAAATAGAAGTAGGTCTTCAAATAGTTTTGTTTTGTTCAAAGTAATTTTGCTACAAGGCTCATGAGGGGGAAAAAAAATTCCCAGCTTGTATGGAGTTGGCACGTTCTCCCCATGTCTGCGTGGTTTTTTTCAAGTATGCTGTTTTCCTTCCATATACCAAAACTGTGTTGGTAGGGTGAAGTGATGTGTTTACATAGTCTCCATCTGAGTATCGGTGTGTGTGAGTGCATCCTACCGTGGCATGGCATCCTGGCCAGGGCTGCTTCCCACCTTAGCCCTGAGCTGCCCACCATCCATACCCTTGAATGGGTAGGAAAATAAATGAATGAATGAAGACTGAATAAAAAGTATTGTAAAATGAAAATTCGTCCAGCAGATAACAATCATGCAAATATAGGAACAATAATAGGACAGAGTTCAGGGATCCTCCAATTTGTGATAGCCTGTTTGAACTGTATGGTGGGAGGGGGCACTTCTGACTATTTTCTCTTTGTAAACATTTATTCCTTGATTTAACCCACCATCACTATGACTTGGTTAAATAATGATCTTACTTTGATTAATCTTTCTTAAATGTATGTATAGCTCATGTTTATTTCAATGTTTAACATTAGAAGTGTTTTGGGTCCCTATTTAGAAGTTTAGTGATGTTTTTGTGACCAGAGATATGCCCTAGGAACTTCCTTCCTGTTTATATCAATTGGCCTATTGAAAAACTGGCTTTATTTTATGTCATTTTGCTTAAAATCACAGTTTCCAAAAACTTATCTACGACATAGAGTGAGATCATACTGTAATGTTAGGTAGTCACATCATATAACAGAGGACATTTTCAATATTTTGACTACAAGATAAATTGAGTCCAGACTTGTGCTGGAGTAACATTTGTGCTGATTTATCTTTTTTCTATAATAGGATAATATTTTAAAATCAGTAGGGGTGTGTGTGTGTGTGTGTGTGTGTGTGTGTGTGTATGTGTGTGTGTGTGTGTGTTGATGACTTTATCATCAGGAAATTTTAATACATATTTGAGACAGGAATTCTAACATTTATGGCCAATTGCCCTTTTAACTGAGAGTTCAAGTGGCAAGGAACGGCTAAACTGAGGTACATGATTTTTTCTATTAATCTGTGTCCTATGTCAAATTTTTCTCAGGAGATGGGGTAATAAACTGACTCGATTTGCTCATGGTCCCTCTCTTAGGAGATATGTCTTAGTAAAGTAAATGCTGAGTTTTTAATTGGTTTCAGAATGATTTAATCAGACAGTGTTTATGCTCTGGTCATAAAGAATGCCCTGTGATAGGCTTGCCATCTGTTCAAGATAAAAATGAAAACCCCTTTGAAGAAGTGGGCAATTGATAGAAAGATTTTAATGAATGTTTAATGTTTTTGAATCTATGTGAGTGGCTTATCGTGACAGTAATATAAATGTTGTATAAGCCTAAGGGTTCAATCTTAGTGTTTCATTTCTTATTAAGTCTCTGTTGGAGTACTGTATTTTGAATTACTGAAATTATATACCAAAGTGATATAGGGTAGATTTAGTCCAGTAAAGTGTTTGCTACAGTCAAGTTCTGTTCTGAATTTCTGCTCAGCCCTGGCTTGTTAATACTATCCAATATGAGTGCTTCCACTGCAAAGTTGTTTCTTTTTCAGCAATCAATTTTTTTTAGATATTTTTTTAAAAAGTTATGTTTTATGAATTTTTGACATCTTCATCTATTTGGAATTTAAACTGAGCTATCTTACTATTCTAACATGCTGTGGTTTCCTCACTGATACACATGCTAACAATATTTATTTCGCGTTTGAATGACCTTGCATTCTCCTTCCCTATGTTTTGCTTCCAAAACGTGAACCCATTATAGTATCCTGAATGTCTCCTTTGACCATTGTTGTCTCTTCAAATTGAAGTACACAGTCCCAGCAAACTCAGTAAGAGATCTAGCCAGGGAACAATTTTCTAATTTAAGATTGTCACTGCATATCATTTAGTTTCCCCTTGGATTTCTGATTGAGGTTGTTACAAGGGTATTATAAAAGAGGGAGGAAGAAAGCTTTTCCCCAAATGTGATATCATGAAGTATATAAACTTGACCTACAATGTGAAAATTTAGTGTATTTTCTTCGATATAAAATGCTATTTGGCACAGTAGATGTTTCCTAGTGTCATTTTGCTATAGAATAGTTGCCTATTTGTCAGAAGCTATTTGTCAGTTTTCTCACTATCTGCAGGTGGTAAGTATGCTTCAGAATTCAGAGGAGGAAAATTGTGTGCTCACAGGAATTCGTGCAAATGCTTGACAAAAAATATGACCTTATTTCTCAATGCTTCCATAACTTGAATGTGCATAATCAAAATAGTAGCTAGATTTCTTGTTATCAGGAAAAACTTAATTCATCTTAATTGACAATGGTGGTCATCATTACAATTTGGACGTAACTTTATTTTATCTTATAATTATTATCTTTCATTTAGAATGATGCAAATCACATGTAAAAGAAAGGAAAGAGAATCAGGTATCTATTAGAAGAAACTCTGCTAATGCAGGTATTAGGATAGGTAACATGTACATACATATAACAATGGCCTTGGGGGTTGTTGGGGAGAAGTCAAGTAAGATATATAAACCAAAGTACTTTTGGTGACAGAGTATCATACTAAATGCAGCTTTGGTAATGAAAGCTTATTATTTCACATGAAAAAGAAGTTCAAACATAGGCAGTTCGAAAGTGGATTTAATACTCCAGTAGTGTCAGTGCTCGAATCTTTCTTTCTTCCAGGGGAGAAATTCTGTCCCAGAAGGTCTCAGCAGACATCTTACACTTCATGGCTAGGAATTGGACATTATGCCTTTTACCAGACTACTCTGTGACAAAGGTCAAAAGGAGGGGTGGGTGGAATTGTGATGAACTGAGACCAGTCAGGATTAATTTCCTGGAACTGGGCCCTTTCTCTGAGCATGTTGCTACCACAACAAAGTTGGAATTCTGTTAACAAGGATGGTCAGGAAGGAGTGGAGATGGCTACCGGGTATAACAAGTAGCATTAGTTATACAATCCAATCAAGCGTGTGGATGGAAACAGTCAAATGACCACCTCTAACTATTTTGCATACTCTGTGCAAATGCAAAGGCACGTTTAATTAGCAAACATAATGAATTTGTCAGTTTGACAGATGTGACTTTGAATGATTATTTTCTGCTATATTTGTGATAAATGTATTGTTCTTTTCCTGCTTTTAAGCACTAACTTTTCTTAGGATATCCCTGTTCGGTACTATTCAGTGTAATGTGTCTTCTTGGGTAAAATTATTTTACAGATGTTCAATATGAATGCTAGTAGTATGATATGAATACAAACAAGGCTCAGAGGAAATTTTTGGTAGCATTTGCTTAATCATGCAAGCTGAAATTGGTTTACTTTTAATGCATTAATTGGCTCATGTTGAGGGAAATTAGAGAAAATTCTTGCACTTTATGAAGGCCAGACTCAGACAAACCCTCAAAAATCACTTTTGACTTGTAGAACACTCAGTAAAATTTCCTATTTGAGTCATAAATTTTTAAAAAACCCAGGGCACAGGTAGTCAGAAACATGCATTTATCATACTTTGTGAAGAGGAGAGGCGATATTAAACATTGAGTGACACTGCATTTTTTATTTTAAAAATAAAATCTCATGCAGAGTGACAACAGTTCATAGTAGCTAAGAGCATAGCCTCTGGAGTCAGATTGTCTGGGTTTGAATCCTAGCTTAGCCACTTATTAGTTGTGAGGCTTTGAGGAGGTTGTACTTCAATTTTCTCAAACACAAAATGGGTACATTTACCAACTTCATAGAATTATTTTATAAATTATCAATTTTATGTTCTTCAAATGTCACCTGGCACACAGTGCATAGCATTTAAGTATAAAAAATACAGATATGCCTTGAATTACGGGTGTGTGCTTTCTTAGTAAATATATTAGGAGAATCAAAATATTTTTTCAGCAAAAAGTCATTCTCTAAATACAGCATTTCTATGTATCATTTTCTGTTCCTTTTTCACTCATACATGAAAACATGGAAGAAATTATTCAATACATTTCTAATGAGCATCTGTATTATATTATATTATTCTTTCCAGATGTCAGCTTATTGACAGTAGCAAGAATGTAATAATTGTCAGGCAGGTAACACATTATTACTACTATATGATGCTGATGATATGAGGCAATTAATATATTCCATAATAGCTCCCTATGGTGGCTCACACCTGTAATCTCAGGACTTTGGGAGGCCAAGGCGAGATGATTGCCTGAGCCCAGGAGTTCGAAATCAGCCCAGGCAACTTGGCAAGATCTCGTCTCTACAGTAAAAATAAAAAATTAGTTAGGTGTAATGGCACACTTGTGTAGTTTCAGCTACTTGGATGGCTAAGGCGGAAGAATTGCCAGAGCCCAGCACTTCAGGGCTGCAGTGGCCATGAGGGTGCCACTGCACTCCAGCCTGAGTGACAGAGTGAGACTCCAGCTAATATATATATATATATATATATTTCATAATGTGCATGTTGAAGTACAAACTGTCAAATTCATTGTCAACATCAGCATGTCTAGACAAATGAAAACTGTAGCTGACAAAACGAGTGACAAATCCTAACATCTGCACATTTCTATTGGACTAACGCTAGTTCTTTCATTAGTACTTTAATATAATAGGGAAGCTTTTAAGGGTTAAAGATGGTAGATCTTTGTATTTCAGGGCCATATATCTTAACAAAAAACCAAACTAAACAGCAAAAATGATCGTAAAATAAATATAACGAAAGGAAATAAAACTGAAAACAATTAATACACCTATGTGAATGACTGAAGGATGACAGTCTGGAGAATGTGAGAACTTTTCATGGAATTGTGTGTGTTAGGTCCTGAAAGTTAACATTTGTATGAGTAAAATGCAGTGGTGGATAGAGTGCCAAGGACATGCTATGACAGGGAGGGGACCCTAGTCAAGGTCTCATAGTCTCATATGGGGCTTGTCATTGTCCTTATGGTATTGTTATGGACATTGTTATTAAAGGAACTTTTCACGTAAATGCTGATGAGCTAATGGGAAGTGAGTTTGAATTGATATGTTAAGGCTAAATCCTGAAGAGCGTTCAACACAAGAGAAAACCTTTAATTATAAGTGTTTGCAGGTAAAAGTGATGTTTAGGAAGATTATCTGAAAACTGAATCAAAGAGGGAAATCTTTTAGTCCACATGGAGAGAGAGAGGAGAGTCACAAAACTGGTATAAATTGATAGGAACCTGAACTGCAGGAAATAGTGGTTATGAAATAGAACGGAAAGAATAGATATGAAAAATACTGAAAAAATGTGTTAATATGAATCATTATGTATCTAAATGGATTTATGTCCATGCATTATTCACTACTTTACATGATTGTGTTCCCCTTCTTTAACAAAAAATGAAATGCTCTTAATTTGGCTCCATAATTTGTATTTTAATCTAGGGAAGTCTGACTACTTTAATCATATTTATTCATGGCTTTGAAAAAGTAGCAACTCAGCCAGGTGCAGTGGCTCACACCTGTAATCTCTGCACTTTGAGAGGCCAAGGCAAGGGCTGGTTGAGCCCAGGGGTTTGA
>CAUYQG010055594.1:0-12581 GCA_963574415.1 Tarsius wallacei | reverse complement strand
ACAGCATGAAGAAATGAATAAACAATGGAAGACTGTGTTTGTTTTGGCAGCACATATACTAAAATTGGAACGATACAGAGAAGATTAGCATGGCCCCTGCGTAAGGATGACACGCAAATTCGTGAAGCGTTCCATATTTTTCAGAGACGCAAAAATTCAAACACAAGAGATCCAGAGAACCCCTGCAAGACAACAAACACAGAGACCAACCCCTAGACACATAATAGTTCGCCTAAACAAAGTAGGTATAAAAAAATGTATTTTTTTTTAAGAGTATGTGAGTATCACTCCAAGCCTTTTGAATCTTTTCTGTTATTTTATTACTTTTTAAAAGCAGATATCTAAGTATCCAATGTTTTGAGTGTCTTTAGCTACTGTTCTATCTTTTTTTTGTTTTATTTTAAAATCAACTGAAAATGACCTTGTTCTTCTTGAGTAATTTTTTCCCACCAGCCTCATTTCTTGCTTTGTGTCTTTAGAGAAATATGGTGCAGAATAGGAATAACTTGTATATTCTTTCAAGAGACTCATTAAGATAAAAAGACTAATGTGTATTATTACATTGTTCCCCATGGAACAATGTTTACTGATGAAGGTAAGCAGGCACACATGGAAATCTGGTTATAGATTTTTAAAAATTCATTTAGGGCCTCGCATAGTGGCTCACTCCTATAATCCTAGCACTCTGGGAGACTGAGGTGAAAGGATTGCTTGAGCCCAGGAGTTCAAGACCAGCCTGGGCAACATAGTGAGACTTCATTTCTACCAAAAAAGTTACATTAAAAATTAATTTAACAAATACTATTTGAGTGCCTTCACAGTGCCAGGCACAATGCTAGGCTCTGGGATATTGACATGAATGATACATTTTCTGAATTTAATAAGTTCATATTCTAGTTGGGAAGATGAACAACCAGCCATTACAGTAATAATGAGAGGTATTGCTGGGTGCAGTGGGAGCATGAAAAAATACAGGCAAAACTAGAAGTAAACTGTCAAGGATTAAGACTTGGTTGGGGTGGGCAAGGATATTGCAGGCAGGAGAAGGAAGTGGTTTGCTGGAATGTGAACATCGTGTATTCTAGCAATGTGAAGTGGTTCTTTGTATAATAACAGGTGTATCAGGAGCCAGGTCATGAACAACTCTCTATGTCTATGCTAAGGATTCTCATTTTATTCATCAACTGACAAATTCACTGACAGATTTTTGAACAGGTGGGCATCATGATCATATTAACTATCACTTTGACAGCCCATGATTATGGTTTGAAGCAGAGCAGTCCTGAAAATACAAGAGACTAATTAAGAAGGAACTCTAATAATATAGAAGTGTCTAAATCTTTAATAAAAGCAATGATATTTATCAATCAACCAAAATTTTAAAATGTGTTCTTTGCTTTACAACTCAGCACATTTTAAAATTTTGGCTTAGCAATAAGAATCATGGGACTTAGTCATAGGAAATAAGTTTTAGAGTTGTAAGAAGTGTCCCAATGGGAGGCCCAAAACTTCACCTGTACGTAAACCATTTATGCACATAATCCTGACTTGTACCCCACAACTTTAAAATAATTTTTTTTTTTAAAAAGAAGTGGTGTCATTATTTCTTTTGGTTTTTAGCTTTAAATTTTCCCATTATTTGCTCAAGACTTATGTGCTGATTTACTGCTATGTTTTTTTCTGGAATTTGTGTGTCTGTACTATGTAACTGTACATAATTACAGCTACTTGGAAAGACTGAGTTCTGCCTTAATCCCATGGACTCAGAGCTGCATTTTCTGAAGAGCTCTTGCATTACAGAAGAAACTTTTACCATTTTCAGTACAGTCTCAGGCAGTATGTTTATAGAAAGCCCTGTAAACACTCTAAATGAAGTAGAACTTTAGAAATCTTGAAGCAAGAACCAGGAGATTAAATTAAATGGCAGTTGCATGTTTAGATTGTTTTTAGGTAAGTCATTCAAAATAGTTTGTAGTTAGAGAATTAATTCACATATAAAATTGTCAGGGTTAGTATTATTCTTAATTATACCCCGGATCCTTGTAACATAATCTTTTACATGTATTTTGTCACTCTGTTTCTGTTAAGTTGAC
Source organism: Tarsius wallacei (assembly GCA_963574415.1). NCBI lineage: Eukaryota > Metazoa > Chordata > Mammalia > Primates > Tarsiidae > Tarsius > Tarsius wallacei. The sequence continues at coordinate 10,488 of CAUYQG010055594.1, read as the reverse complement.
CTTAAGTAGAACAATATCAACTGACATTTAGTTAAAAAAAAGAACAAACTGAATTGTAAGCAACCTTTTGGCAAAAGGCAAAGACCAGTACGATGGGTGGGGTGGGGGAGGGAAGAGAGAGATAGGAATTCATTCACTTAAAAAATAGCAACCTTAGGTATATGGGTTACAATTCTGTATTGTATAATACTGTTTTCTGTTTTTGTCCCCTGGTTTTTCCTGTAGAATTTTCCATGTATTTAACATGTAGCTCAAATACTTATCTTTTTTATATATACTTGCTTTTCTTATTGACATTTAAAAGCTTTAAGGGCCCGGCCGTATCTCATTGGCACATGTGCTCCTGCATAGAGTCTGGGACTCAATGACATTTTAGTCCATGGCATTTTCTAGATGTTCATGATTTACCTTCTGTTTCTGCCTTTTGACCATTTCTGTTTGTTGGATACTTCGCATGATAGCATAGAATTTTATGGATTGGAAATCTAAATAGCATAAGTCATGTCCTCTCCTTCCGTCTCTCTGCTTTGGGATGGCCTTTGTCTCATCTGAGCTATTGATACTTCCTCCTTTCCGGTCCCTCCACCACCAGTGACTGCAGCTCCACATCTTGCCCACTCTTAGTCATCCTTCTGTGTGTGCTTGTCCTCCCTGTCTGAAGGCTTCCTACTACATTCAGGACAAAGATTAAATTTGTAATGGTTGGGCCAGTTCTTTGAAGTCCTGCATTCACTGACCTTCAGTCTCATTTTCATCTCTGGCGGGGTTACCTCTGCCTGTCACAAACTCTATGCTCCAGTCTTCTATGAAAACCAAACGAACAAAATATGGTTTCCCCAAAATGCAGTATTCTCTATTACACCCTGCCTCTGTGCCTCCTCTGAGGGCACTTCACTGAGCAGGCCTCATCATTTGTTCCCTATTTTCCCTGTGCTTCATGTAGCAATTTGCTCACCTAGCGGTTACAGGGCTCATCAAACTGTATTGTTAAAATGTGTCAGTCTCCCCAGCCAGACTGAGTTTTGAAAAAACCCTGACGTACTCCTTTGTATGTCCTTATAGCCAAGTATAGTCCTTGGCACATGGTAGATAGTCATGGTCATCTTTAGAGTAGAGCTATATTCAATTTGTTTAGGATTATTAAAGAATGAAAACAAGCTAATATATACATGAAGCTATAAATATTTAGATCTAAAAGGTATATGTGCCGAACTGGCAAAGTTGTTTATAATGACATCTCATAAGGCATCTGTGAAGGCATTCTAGACACAAGACAGAAGTGACTGGGAAATCAGATTTTTAAGGTGCCATCTGGAACACATTTGGGGCTAGAGAAGCCTACATCTCTTTTTGAGTGTTCCCTGAATTCACTAGATGAACCTATATGTTTATAATGATTTGCTGGATAGAGATGCATTGGGCTTTGAAACAAGATCAGGCTGTGGAGAACCTTAATATAAATGAACTCTCAGAGAGCCAGCCCCTTCCAAGGTTGTGATGGGTCTTCTTTGTTCAGATGCATTATTACTCTGATGCTGATTATCAATATAAGAAAATAGGAAGCATAATGAACTCATGCAAGTATCTGAAGCCTGAATGAGCATTTTGAATGTGTGTGTGTTTTTTTAAGTTTAGAGATTCGAATAGATATATCCTTAGTATGACATTTTGCTTAGGAATCTTTGTGCATTGCAGATAAAGGACCTTTCAATTCTTGGTTTAAATACAGGAACTGTATGGATTTAGTAATTCTCTTTTAATTTCAAAAGAAATTGTGGTTTTTATTTTTCAGTGTTGAAAATGAGCCCATGAGCACAAGTCAGAAAAAGGAAAATGTACTTTCATCAGAAGCAGTAAAGGTATAGTTTTAAATTAATATTATCTTATATCAAGCAAATAGTTTTAATTACAGTTCATTCTTCCTTTTAGGTTCTGTCATCTTATTTTACATTTCAGAAAGAACACCATGTTATGACTTTATGTGGAAATCAAGCCCAGCTCTCGTGGACACTTGCATCGAGATGGATTGGGGTTGGGGGAGAGGGAGCTGGGCTCCAAGAAGGGGGTGTACTCCGAGTGGTGTTCTCCACTTTGCCACTAATCCAGCTGTGTAGTCTTCAGCTGAGACATTAAACTTTTTTTGCTTTAGTTTTCTAAACTAAAGCTGGATCACATGACCTACATGTTTTCTTATCCCTAGGAAGTCGTATTTTATGAAATGCTGCAGGCAACAAGTAGTGCTCTGTGGGGGAAGATGTTAACAACCTGTTCCTACATGTCATTGCTATGTGTTGGACTTGCTTGGTCAGCTCACTTGTAAATTGTTCTTCTTGGCTTCTTTAGGACAAGCCTACAAAGTGTATAAGCTGCACACCTGCCTAGACAGTTATCCATGAGTAGCTGGAAATCCTTGAAAATCACTAAACCTTGTGACTTCTCTTCTTATTTATTAAGTGATTTCTATAAATTCAGTGTTTCTAATTTCCAGGCATGTGATCACATTTTGGTAGCTATCCTACAATCATGGCTTTTGGTTTTACATGATTTGTGACAATCAGTCAAGGAGAAAGTTTCCGAGGATCTCAGGATACATTAGCTTGGTCAGTGGAAAGACAAAAAGTCATCTGAAGTCTTTGTTGCTGATATGAACACTTTTTAACATTTTGGAAAACAATTTAAGTCCAAGTGCATTAAATATGGTGTAGACCAAGCTGTTATCCTTCTTTATTCCTGCCTTCCATGTTAGAGCCAAGCATATAAATATTTTACTTTACGGAAAGGAAAGAATCAGTATCACCTTGCTGCCGTTTCTTTGCTCCTTTGTGAGTCTGGCTACTAAATCCTGTTCCTGGTGATTTTCTATCATCTCTTGCCTATTTCTCTTCTGCAGCCAATTGTTAACCTGCCTGTTGGTTTACTGTTGTGTGGCCTATATCGCTTCTTCCTCTTCTCCAGCTTGAGTTGCCCTACTCAAGATTTCCACTGCTGATGCTATATAGGAAACTTTGCCCTTGCATGGTTTCACAGGAATGCTATTACTTCTGAAATCTCAAACTTCAAAGTGTCCTTGGTTTCCATCTCCTGCCAGTCCATCTCTTAATCCCTCATTGCCTCTCTACTCACCCTTGACCTTCAACAAGTCCTCCTGCTTTTCTCGCTCCCTTCTCTTGATCTTTGCTTGTTTTCCTATTCAGCCTATATCTGCTGGTCTATTTCAGCTACGCTTTCACTAAAGAAAATGCTGTCTTTATTTTTTTTTTATTTTTTAATTTTTTTTGAGTTGGCCTCTCACTCTGTCGCCCAGACTGGAGTGCAGTGGCCGCTCCCAGCCACCGCAGCCTCGACCTGCTGGGCTCTGGCGATCCTTCTGCCTCAGCCTTCCAAGTAGCTGGAACTACAGGCACACGCTACCACACCCGGCTAATTTTTGATTTATGGTAGAGATGAGATCTCGCCAAGTTGCCCAGGCGGGTCTCGAACCCTCAGGCTCAGGCAATCCACTCACCTCAGCCTCCCAAGGCGTGGGATTACAGGCTGAGCCACCGAGCCCGGCTGAAAATGCTGTCTTTAAACATGAATAAATTCAGCCTTTTATTTCCAGTAGTCCCACTTTCCACCTACAGAAATTTGCTCTGAAAGTCACATCTTTGTGGATTCAGTAAACATGTGGTGGCAAACATGGTGGCTGGGCCTCCATGCTAACATTCCTTTTTATCCATTTTTAAATATCTTGATTGTAGTAACAGTATTTTCTATTAATTCTTAATATCTTATTTTGAGTGTCCAGGATAATTTCATTTTAGTGCCTGGGCTCCTAAGTAAATACCACTCATAGTCACGAGACTATTTCTTTTTTGATTTGAGACTGATAGGGCTACTCATATATGGGTACTCCAATTAGCCCATAATAGAAAAAGTCATGGCAGTCTTGAGCATTTTGGGCCCATGGAGCTTTAAACATTTTTTTTAAATGTTTAACCTTCTGTAAACTACTGGTAGAATTTCTTCAACCCAGTCACACAGATCCAGTTGTTCAATGACTGCTGATACCAGGCATCAAAGCAACAGTCAGCCCCAGGTCTTGAGAAGAAAAAAATTTAACAACATCATTTATTATCTTGCTATTTTGAACAGTCTCAACTGAAGATTTTTTCCTTTTAGCAAGGGGCATAAGGCATGCCATTTGTTTTCTCTCTAATGAAGAGTTTGCTGAAACTCAGCACTTCACTATCGTTTGACATTTCTCACCGTGCTTCCCTCTTGTTAACCTGAATTGTATAATGAATGCTTTCTGTAAGGAGAAGGAAAAAAATGTGTGGCATTTTCCCTCTTGAGTCTGAATCATAACAGATTTATGTATAATAAACATAACCTCATATATGTCACCTTTTTGTATTTGACCTTGAAATATCAAATCAAAATGTCAAAGATTGTTTATTATAAGTTTGAACTACAAAACTTAACTGTATTTTTAAACAATTAGAAGCTATGTTTTATGTTATTTTTGGACATTATTAAATTGTGTGCGTGCGTGTGTGTGTGTGTGTGTGTATGTGTGTGTTGGTGGGGTCTCAATCTGCTGCCCAGGCTGGAATGCAGTGGCACAATCATGGCACACTGCAGTCTCGATCTTCTGGGTTCAGGTGATCTTTCCTACTCAGTCTCCTGGTAGCTGGGAGACTACAAGCATGCCACACCATAGCTGGCTAATTTTTAAATTTTTTTTGTAGCGATGAGATCCAGCTATGTTGTGTAGGCTGTTCTCAAACTCCTGGGCTCAAGCAATTCTCCTGTCTCTGTCTCCCAAAGCACTGGAACTGCAGGTGTGAGCCACAAATGGCTGCTGGCCCAGGATTAAATTCTTGATCCCTAAAATACTACTTACATGCTGCGCAAATTTTGCTCATTTGCTGACATCGGTGGTTGCTTCTGACAATTGCATCTATTCTTTCACTAGGACATATATTTTGTTTATACTAATGAGGTTTTTATATTTAGCTAGAACAAATTCCAGATATTTAGTCCACATTCTACCAGTGTCTTGCAGCTTTAGACTCGCAGTATTAACATCCTCTTTTATTTGAAAGAGAGGGAAGACGTGTGGTTATGCCCTGTTCCCTTTTACCTACATCAGAGGACTGTTTATCCCTTTCTCTCTTCCAAGGCTAAACTCCTTCGAGTCCCTATCCCAACCACCCAGAACAAGTGACATTAATATGCTTACTTCCTGCCTTCTCTTGTGCCTTGCTCACTTCTTTCGTCCCTCCATCTTCACTGACTTCTTCCCATTTACCTTAGCTCTCCAGGTTTTTCTCCAAGTATATTAAATTAAAAACCATGTGTTTTTTTTCTTTCTGTGGGTCTCGTTTTCTTTCAGTCTGTCATTTCACTTCGCTTATGCCTTTTACTTCCAAATTACTTATGAAGGTCTATCTTAAGTACTGTTCAGTTCTTAATGCTTTCTAATCTGACTCCTATTTCTCCTCTGCCATGGGAAGCCGAGTACTGTGCCTGACACACGTGTCGGGGATGTTTAATAAGTGCTTGTTGAATGAAAACCATTCCATGAAACCAGTACAGTCAAGGTTATCAGTGACCTTTCTTTGTTTCTTATTCTGTTTAACCAATCGAAACACTTGATTTTCCAGGTTTTGCTCTCCTTTTCAGAAATGTTCTTTGGTTTATCTTTGCTTCTATGATATTGTCCTTTTTGGGGTCAGTTCCTACCTCTGGTTACTTCCTTGTCTGTTTCCTTCACTGATTGTTTTCTGGTTACATAATTTTTCATGCTGCCGTTTCTCAAAGTCCTCAGTTCTCCTCAGCATCAGTCCTCCAAAGTGATATCTTCCAGTCTTGGCGCTTCATCTATTGGCTCCTAGACCACTACCAGACATCCCTTTTGAGTTCCAGACCTGATCATCAATGTTCCAGACATTTCCAGATGGATATCCCTTTGATTCCCAAGTCTCAGTATCTTCAGAGATGTTCTATAGTTTTATTCTCTGGGGGGGCTGGGAGGCAGCGGTAGTGGTGGTGGTAAGTAAGGAGGATTTTCTGACTGTTTAGGATGGGGGAAGAGTTCTTGGTTCAACTACTTCATTTAGAGATTTTCAAGCAAGTCCTTTCCTTCTAATCCCATGTCTCATACTGCCTGAAGTACCTGGTATCTTCAAATCCTGAGCTTTTTCACAATATTTGTGGGGTGGGTTATTTTCCTTATGATCAGAGTCCCTTTTTATAGCTACTTAGGCGAAAGCTTCCTCTGTTCAGTTACTATACTTCCACCTGCCTTTGTCTTCTAAGCCCTTTCTGAAATCTCTTACCTTCTAGATCTCTTCTCTCCCTACCTTTGAACTTATAACTTAAAAAAAATCCTTTTGCTGTCATTTTAGAGCATTTTGTACAAGAGGAGTCAATGTGTATTTTCTGTCTTCAGTGTTTATCAGAAATTGTATTTCTTTTTATAGTTGAACAAAGTGAATCTCAGTGATTAAGACAAAATTCCCACTGCTAATAGAGAAGACAAGATAATTCAGTGGCAGTTCTGTACCACAATACTCCCTGTTTGTATGCCTAATTTATGAGCTAGGTTCATAAACTTCATTTATCAAAAAGAAATCCTATTAAGACATAAAAAGAACTGTGGCAGTAAGTCTGTTTTCAGGAATGAGCATTAAGCTAAATAAAATACTTGTATCTGGACCATAGGTTATAGATTCTCTAACCCAGGTCTAAATAAACTGATGATGATTAGGTGTGCTCTCCATAACGTGGCATCTGCTTAATGTACAGTCTAACCTTGGTCCCATTTTAGAATTGGTGATCCTGAACATTCATAATACTTTGGCGAATGTTCTGGCATCTTTTAAGAGAAGGTGGCTGGTATATGTCTGTGATGTTCCTGTGGATAAAGAAGTGGAATCAAAGAGTATCCACTTAATGCATATTAATGCCAGATATTTATGATTCATAACATCTACTTCCAGTCTTAGAAGTAAATCATTTATTATAAAGAACCACATTTTTTTTCCTTGTTGCTAATGTTTACTAATTGACCTGTGGAAATGGAAGAATCTCATGAAAGAAGAATGGCCACGAATTGTTCTTTACATTAGTGCCTGTATTGAGAATATAGTACTGTGTCACAAGATTAATATATTAATATATGCATCTGTTCATATTTTGATTTTGTGTAGCTCTTCTTATTGGTCATTTTCAACTTGGTTGAAATGGTTGTCAAATTTAAGTGCATTAAATGCTTTCTTAGTCAAAGGAAAACTAATTACTTAACTAATTTTTAAAATAAATTATGGCTTTAATATATGCTTGCTATCTTTTTTTTTTTTTTTAAGGGACAGGTCTTGCTATGCCCAGGCTGACTTTGATCCTCTTGCCTCAGTCTCCTGAGTTGCTGGGACCACAGGCAGGTGCACACCAATGTGCCCGGACCTCTTTTCTTTTCTTTTTTTCCCCCCCCAGCAATGCAAATAGTGGCAGCAATAGCATATCAATGTAATGTAGAGATTTTCATACCTCCCTTTTTCAAACATAGGAGCTCTTTCCTCCTGCCCCAACTATACTTGTATATTCATCCCCATACATAAACAGATGAAAACAAAGCTCCCCTGTTGACGGCGGGAATGATTTGCCTGGAGCTACACAGCCAGCCTCTGTTCTCTGCCTCTGCCAACTATGGCACCTCCTTGGAATAATTTTTAAATTCCATGTATAATGATAGACAGAACACAGACTTTGGAACCAGATTTATCTGGGCTTAAATCCCAGGTCTCCCATGTGTAGCTTTGTAACCTTGGAAAATTGACTAAAACCTCTCTGAACTTTGGTTTACTGATCTGTGGTGGGTGTGTCCAATCCTTATTTCATAGAGGTGTTTTAGAATCAACTGAGATGATATGTAAAGCACTATACAGTACCTGACACAGAGTAGGTTCTCAGTAAGATAATTGTTTTCTTGCCATATAAAGTCTGGCTAAAACTTAGAAATACTATAAATCTTTGCTTCGGAATGGTATTGATTTATTCTGGGTGAGGAGTATAGAAATCAGCTATAAAACATTGATTCTGCATAATATTTGAGAGGGAAGGCATACAAGAAGGCATACAATATTGAACTTTTAGTTGGAAGTCAGAATCTCTAAAGAGTAAGTGCTATCGTGGATCCTGAAATGGAAAATGCACTGTGTGTCACCATGCTGTCCAGAATACCAAAGAGACTGCCAGGACTTAAGCCTGTCCCTGTGGCTGGTGCTGGTCTGGGGCCTTAATATCTTGTAGTTCTTAAATGTGTTTTAAGGTATCTGGTTTGATTTCAAACAGCTTCAACTACTGTAGACCTGGAATGTCTACAATACATACTACATTGTTGTATGATGGAATATCTTATCAAAACGGAAACTGAATATGAAGGGTCATGTACATACTAGATTTTTATGAGAAAACTTACCTTCACAGATGCCAGGTATTGGTTCTAGAACATTGAGGGACTCCAAAAAACTTTCAGAGAATCAAAAGCACTTATTATTCTGGCCCAGTGCTTTCACTTGAAAAGTCCTTGAACTGTAACAGGAAAGAATGACTTTCTCTCCATTCCTTTTCTTTTTCTATTTATTTATTTGTTTATATTTTAAAGATGTGGGGTACAGTTCAGGATTAGGTAGACAAGAGGTCATCATACAGGTAAAGTTTGGGCTTCCCTTTGGACCCCACATTGGTTTGAGATCAGGTACCCTTATTGATGTCATGCTCCCCTGCCCCGGCAGTGTCCCACTACTACCAAACCCTTTCTTATAGTGTATTGTGGTAAATGTGCAGGGTCCACTTATGAGTGAGACATGTGGTACTCAACTTTTTGTTTCTGTTGTATTCCTTTCTCTTTTTACCTTGATCGACCTACCCTGGTTGGTTTGGTTTTTGTCTACATCCTTAGCCAGTGACAAAGTCCACATCTTTATCTCAGTATGTATCCTGAGCTTTAAGGGGAGAGAGCCAATTCTTTGAGATTTTCCTCATAGATGTCACTGGGTATAAGATTTGAAGTTGAGCTCATTTTATCTTCACTTCCTTCTGTTTCTGTATTCCCTATTCTGATGAAGGGTACCACCATATTACCCAATCTTGACACCTGAGAATGATTCTGCCATTTTGTCTCCCTTTCCATTGCACCAAGGCTGGTCAACAACCTGCCTTCCTATCCATAGCCATTGCTCCTATGTAACTCAGACTTTTGCTATTTAGACCAACAGTTTTCACCCATATTCTCTTTCTCTGATGCACGTGATGGATGACTGTTTTGGGTCACCTCTGGTTAAGGGCATTCATTTGGTACATGATAGAGAGCTACATTCCTTTATCACAAATTATATGGAGATGAAAAGAGTGAAAGTTACACCTTGAATATAGCCTTAATTCCATACCAGAGCATTTTGTAAAGGTGAAATTTCAACTTTTATCTAATTTTAGTAACCAGTTATTTATGACATCTCAGAACTGATCATAATACTGATGTCATAATATAAAAGTTGTGAATAGCTTATTTGTTGCTGTGTTAAACCAAACTGATGTAGACTTGGCAAAATAGGTTATGGCCCTTCTGCCATGCCTGTTGTCATTCTTTTTAGTTAAAAAAAAAATCTGTGAAAAAGATGTATTATCTTTCAAGAAAAATTGCTTTAGAGATAGGGATATGAATAGTTCATATTTACACCTTCACACTAGTTGTAAAATCAATTTATTGAAAAATATTGTTGATGCAAATATGTATCAATAGTCACTAGGAATTTAATCAGACAACCTACCCAAACTAAATCCACTATGATTAAAGGTAAATGGTGATTTTGATTTAAACTTTTAGCATAATTTAAATTGTAACTCAAGATAGCAGTAATAATAAACTGATAAAGTATTTTCTTCAAAATTGAGGGAACTTCAAGTATTGGCAAGATTTCCAAGTAGTATGTGGCAGCCAGATGTCTTGGTAGAATGCTAATTAGAATTATCTAGTATGCAGCTGTTTTTAATTTATGAATGCCAAACTTTAGTAACTGTTAGTAATTCAGGAAATAGTCCTACTTATGATAAAAACAGAAAATTATTGTTTTCCTTCACCCTATGGTGAAAGGGAAGATGTAGGATGTTAGATATATCTAGTGGAAGAACATACGAGAGGAAACCCCCCCCAAAAAAACGGAATTATTTTTTTGATGACTGGACCCTTATAGTCCAGACTCCCCCTCTAGGTATGTGCTCCAGGAACCCATTAGCATCCACGTATTAGCTAGCAGTATTGAGAGAGGCCGCATTCAGCTTCAGTTATTTATTTATTTATTTTTTTTTTTGGAGATTCTTTCAACACGTTTGCCCATTTCATTATGGGTGATTTATGGGCATATCTGCCACACTGTGCTGAGTGTTCAGCATGATTGACCAAAAATGGCATGACCTCTGTGTCTCACCCTCCCTATTCACCTG
>CAUYQG010055589.1:0-25084 GCA_963574415.1 Tarsius wallacei | reverse complement strand
CACAAATAAGAGAATGAGGGGTATGGGAAGCATCCGCTTTCTCCCCCTCCAGTCATACTTCTCGCAAAGATATCTCAGACACCTCTTAGCAATTGGCAGGTTGGTACACCCCCAACGCAGACTAACTTTATGCGGAGCCCTCCCACCGTTCATCTGTCCGTCTCATTCACACACAATCACACAGCACATTCTTCAACTCTCCATCCTAATCCTAGGAGCTTATGGGTTCATCGTCAGACAGTGTTTCCTTCCACTGCCTTTCAGCCCTTTCCTTCAGGCTGGAGATTACTAGCAGGCTCTGGGAGGTGATCAAGCTCCCCTTCTGCCATCCATTGGCAGGTCTATGCAAAGGCTTTTATTCCTACCCTTTCCGTCGGGTGGCTTTTCTGTCCTTTCCGTCAGGTGGTCGTCCTTATGCCAGTTCCTCGCCTCTTGGGTTCCTGTTGTGCTTTCGTGGTCCGAGCTTCAGTGCGCCGGGAGGGGCCTCCCTCCTATGGATCAAAAGCTCCGTTGCACACCAGGCGAGATTGCCCTTCCCGTTGCCCTGGAGGTCGTACCTCTATGACAAAGGAGGTGGAACACACCGTCTCCAAACTCCCCATTTCCCAGCCAGCGCACCAGAAATGTAGCAGGAAAAATAGAGAGATCATGACACCGAGACTATTATAGGAAGTGGCATTTTATTACGCTGGCCATCCCAGCGGGCCCGAGGGTCTAATGCGTCCAAGTCGAGCGCCCCAGAACCGGAGAAGTGGGGTCTTATACCCTTGTTTAGGTGAGGGAGGGGGTCGTGTTGAGTGATTACTTATTTCCTTTGGAATCTTACAAAGTTGTATTCAGCAAAATCAGATTTTTCAAAGAACAAATGGTTTCTCGGGAACTGCCGGATTGCAAACCATCAACTTCAGAAGAGGGGTTTTGGATAAGTCTGTGAATTAGTTACTCTTTTGCATTTCCATGAGATGGCCAGTCTCTGGCTACTTGGCCTTTCTTAAACAAAACCTGCCTGGCGCCGGGTCTTTAAAGTTGCAATTTGCCTTTCAAAAGGAAATACCTCTAACTACTACCCCCCACCACCCCCCTTCTGCTGCTGGGCTAGTGGGAGATAGTCAATCAACCCAGGTGAGGCCAACTGCTGATCCCGAACCAGTTACATGTGTTTCTGTGTTTATTCGCTCAGTCACACAAGAAATATATTTGAGCATTTGCCGTATCCTGCCACACTCCCACCTCAGCCTCTCAAAGTGCTGGGATTACAGGTGCGTACCACCATGTCTGTCTAACTTTTAATTTTTTTTTGTAGAGACAAAGTCTTGCTTTGTTGCCTAGCTGGTTTCGAACTCCTGGTTTCAAGCAATCCTCCTGCTTCAGCCTCCCAAACTGTTGGGATTACAGGTATGGGCCATGGCATCCTACAGAGAGCTAGCTATTTAAAAGAGCCGGGCTCTTCCTCCTTTCCCTGTCTTGCTCCCTCTGTCGCCATGTGACATACTGGCTCCCCTTCCCCTTCTGCCATGAGTGGAAGCTTCCTGAAACCTCACCAGAAGCAAATGCTTCTTGTACAGCCTGAGCCAAATAAACCTCTTTTTTCCCCTTCAGATGACCCAACTTCAGGTATTCTCTTACAGCAATGAAAAATGGACTAACATAGCATCTGAGACTGGGGGAAATAAGATGACACAGTCTATGGTGTGACATGCCTGTGGTGGCTGTCAGGACTGTGGAGTAGCCCAGGGCCTGAGAGGCCAGTGTGGTGGATGTGTCATCTCCCTGTACACTGAAGTGGCCAAAAATGCAGCGGGAATTGGGGTGAAGGGAAGACAGGCAGCCAGGAGCGAAAGCCCTCAGTACACAGGTGGGGTGTGTGTGTGTGTGTGTGTGTGTGTGTGTGTGTGGTGTGTGTGTAGTGGGGGGATTCTGGAAGTCTGTGCATGACAGTTCTTAGGAGGTGGCATGTGAGCGGTGTGAGTCACAGAGGGTGGGAGAGATACGGTCTGCAGAGGGCACTGTGACCCAGGAACACACAATTTTTGTGTCTGGTCCTGGGGTCTGAGGGGTTGTGAGGGAGAGAAGCAGCCCCCACTGCTCGGGTGGAGGTGGAACATTCTCAGGGCAGGGCAGGTTCTTGAAAAGGAATGAGGTGGAGCCAGAGGAATTGACGATTGCAGAATAGAAGTTCCACAGAGGGGTTGGGGGTGGGCGGGGACTGGGTTCCATCTGGCAGTAAGGGGTGGGGCGCTGGCGAACCAGAGAGGCCTGGATTTCTGATGGAGATGGTGGTAAGAATGGACTTGAGACATGTGACCTTGTCAGGATACAGCACATTCCACACCAATATGCCTCCGACGTTGTCAACAAGGACATGAGCCTTGAGATCCTATGAGACATCACCTGATGTAACCTCAAAGCAGCCTAAAAATGTCCCAAGCATCATTTGGCATCGCTCAATCACTGAGCCCTTAATTCCTCGAATTAGAATCTCCCGGGTTCTAGTTCAGACTTCTGGCATCCAATTTAGATTTCTTGGCCCATGATCCTCCCGCCGCAGGGAGTTTGTCTTTCTGAAATTTAATTTCGCATTTCTTCTGCATGCCCTCTTTTGTTTTCTTCTCCTGGCCATGCATTTGTGATCTGTAAGACTGGCTCTTTTATAGGATTCGCTTTTCCTTAGTTGTCGGGTTGTCAACTCAAAACATATTCTTTCCAAGGGTGTTTTCTTTGATTACTCAAACTTCTCTCCTGAACAAGAGAGAGCTTCAAGAAAGAAATCAGCCATGGACCAGTCTGATCTAATCAGATGAAGTATTAGCCGTACATTATCTAGTAGTGTTTCCACTTCCTTCTTTAAGTCTTTTGAAAAAGTACCAGAGGGAATGTGTTGACCACATATATTTTTCTGCAGAATTTAGAAGATTCTTAGTTGTCAACCAAATATGATAATGTGATCTATTTTGTTGCACACATATAATTGATAGACAGCTGCCAATTCCTGTTTCAGAAGAAAAACGCCCAAATGCTCGATTTTATGACTTGGAATTTCTCATCTCCAGGACCCAGTCTCTGAAAACAAGAGAAACACTATCCTGGGCGTCTGTGTTTCAGGGTGGTGGCCTTCAGTGTAGTAATAGCCCAAATGAGAAATTCAGCAAGGGCACAGAAACTGCTGACCAGAAGTGTGAGTCACAGTTACTTTGGAATGGGTTTATTAGCACTAACTTCTAGTCCCTAAATAGAGACCTCCAATGAAACTCTTCATGTGCTCAGAAAAAAAACACAAAAACACAAACAAAAAAGCAAAAGAACATCAGGCCCTGACTATTCTATAGAAGATGTTGGCTGGGTTAGGTGGCCCACGCCAGTAATTCCAGCATTTTGGGAGGCTGAGGTGGGAGGATTGCTTGAGCCCAGGAGCTTGAGACCAGCCTGGGCATCATAGTGAGACCATGTCTCTATAAAAAATAAAAAAATTGTGGTGGGTGTGGCGGTGTGCACCTGTAGCCCCAGCTGCTTGGGAGGCTGAGGCTGAAGGATGGCTTGAGTCCGGGAGTTTGAGGCTGCTGTGAGCCATGATTGTGTCACCGCATTCCAGCCTGGGTGACAAAGTAAGACTCCGACTCAAAAAAAAAAGATGTCAAACAATTGGAGCATCATAATAATTGTAAATGACATACAACCTTTAGCATGGCTACCGCCCAGGCCCACTGATGTGTAGCTAAAAGCCGACAAGATGAGGCATTTCTGGTTGCAGTAGGCAAGGAGCCCCTTGTTTTGATATTGACCGCGATCCATAATCTAAGCCTGTTTTGATATGATCCACTTATTTTACTCCTATTTACTGATATATTTTAGTGATATAATACTGATACATTTTACTGGTATTTCCTGATATAGATTCGCCTGATACATGCAAAGCACCATTAAGTCTTGAGGGAAGCATTCATCCATGTAAATAATAGCAATAATGCAAAGCACATGTGATGAGAGGAAAAAAAAAGGAAACCGCAATGCTCAGGAGTTTAAAGAGAGGAGTGTTATTTCTTGCCAGGGAATGAGAGAAGAAGCATTAGAGGAAGCAGGATTTGAATGGTGTGTCAAAGGCACAGTCAGATTGAGACAAAGGGAGAGATAAGGGGAAGGACAGTCGAGGCAGGGGACCTGGTGACAGCGAAGTGTGTTGCGTGTTTGGGAGATGCCAAGTAGCCTGGTTTGTGGGGGAACATGGAGCATACAAAGAGGAGAAACTTACAGAAAATTAGTTTATGTCCAGATGCGTGTGGCTATCCAGCGAAGAAATACGGTCTCTGTGGGAAAGGCCATAGGGAACTATTGAAAGCTGGGACCTCTGCTCTGGGAAGTTGAATATCCCAGCATATATAGGACGGTTTAGAGAAACTAAGAGACTGACACAGAGCTGTCGTCTGTGCCACTGGAGGCGTTCATGTTTGAGATCTTTTGCTGTTATTATTTCACTATTTTTGTTTGTTTTGTTTTTGGAGTCGGAGTCTCACTCTGTTGCCCAGGTTGGAGTGCAGTAGCATGCTCATGGCATCCGTAGCCTCGACCTGCTGGGCTCAGGTGAACCTTCCACTTCAGTCTTCTAAGTAACTGGAACCACAGGTGTGCACTACCATCCCTGGTTCAATTTTTGATTTATTGTAGAGGCAAGGTCTCGCCAAGTTGCCCAGGCTGATATTGAACCCCTGGGCTCAGGCAATCCTCTCATCTCGGCCTCCCAAAGTGCTGGGATTACAGGATTGAGCCACTGCACCCGGCCTTATTTTACTATTATTATCTTTCATAAATATTTATTATATGTCCACCACATACAAGCCACCATTCTAGGCATTGGGGATACACAAGTGATCAAAGCAAACTGTAATGATGTGTACATCCTCATTGGAGGCACCAATAAAAAACAAGAGCAAGGTTTAATAAGTGCTATTAGGAAAATAAAACAGAGGCCAGGTGTTATAGCTCATTCCTGTAATTCCAGTGCTTTTGGAGGCTAAGGCGGGAGGATCACTTGAGGCCAGGAATTCAAGACCAGCTTGGGCAACATAGTGAGACTCTATCTACAAATAAAATATTAGCTGGGCATGGTGGAACATGCCTGTAGCCCCAGCTACTCAGGAGACCGAAGCAGGAGGATCACTTGAGCCTAGAAGTTTGAGCCTGCAGTGAGCTATGATTGTGCCACTGCACTCCAGCCTGGGCAACAGAGGGAGCCCCTGTCTCTAACAAATAAATAAAACCATGAACACTTTTATTTTGCAGGAATAGAGTAGGGTGGATTATTTGGAACAACCCTTGCACTGAAAATAACTAAAAATGCTGAGTAAAATGCATGTTTAAAGTATCTTATTGAAAGTTCAGATACAATAATACAAAGGAATTTACTAGGTTGAAATCTGTAAGGGTGAGAAACCCAGAGAGTTGCATGAGTCCTGAAGCTGCTTTTGCCCTGAGGACAAATTGAACCCAAGAAAGCTTGAATTTGCAACCTGCTGGCTTAGAGGGGTAGGAGGGAAAATCTTAGCCCCAAAGGGGCTGCCCTGTGGGTGTTAGGCTCAACTTGAAATAAACCTCCACCCCCACCATGTGAGATCCCATCTCTACTAAAACCCTGGAGGAGTTAGGCCCTTTGCAAATACACAAATAACTTTTTCTAGAAAGTTCTCCTGAATCATGAAGATTGCTGGGATAATCTGAAATGAACCAGAGTTTCAGTGAGTCAAATTTTCCTATATGTTCAGGGTGCTTTGTGGATAGGCAGAGAAAAATTGATTGGCAAACACATCTTTCTAGGCATGAAGAAGAGAACAAAGGATACTGTGGTCTCTCTCTGTCCCCGTTGAAGTCTGCGGCAGTCATGGAATTAGGTGGCTGGGAGAGGAACATTTGATATTGACATGATATGATAGCCAGTGCCAGACAGTGGAACCTCTACCGTGCAGCTTTGCTGTCTTTAATGAATGCACTTGGCAGTAAGTAAGATTGTCTTCTAAAATGAACGGCGCCATCTTGACCTGGTGGTAGCTCCTTTGTTCTCGGCATGAGTACCAGCAAGGCGGTGTGGCCACACAGAAGCAGGAAAGGTGACCCAACTCAAGTCAGGGGGCTTCACTCTGGTCTCAGGAAGAATGCCTCCACACATTCATTAGGGGCAGAATTGGAATAGAGAATTAAGTCTGGACAGATTAGTTTCCACCAGCTCGTGCTAATTACTCCATAAAGCAGAGGGGAAAAGAAGCCTTTTTTGTTTTTAAGAGACAATGTCTTGCTCTGTTGCCCAGGCCCGAGTGCCATGGTATGATCATAGTTCACTGTAGCCTTGAACTCCTGGGCTTCAGTGATCCTTCTGCCTAAGCCACCCAAGTACCTGGGACTACAGGCATGCGTCAGCACTCTAGTTAATATTTAAAATTTATTTTTTGTAGAGATGGGGTGAGAATGTGGGGGTTAGAGCTTGCTATGTTGCCCAGGCTGGCCTCAAGTAATCCTCCTGCCTCAGCCTCCCAAAGCACTGGGATTACAGGTATAGCCTATACTGTTTTCTTAATTTAATCTCTCCAATTTGTGTCTCTATCAAAGGTGTCTGCTTTAAAAGGCTGACTTTTATACAGTGGTATGATTGGCACTCGTTAGACATTTTTCATTTACTAAGCTTTGCAAAAAAGAGCCCTACAACGTAAGTATCATTACGCCCACAGTATCAAAGAAACTCAGTGAGAAAAAGTGGGCTCAGTGTGATCTGTGATCCTCGTATGAGGGGGACCCCAAAAAACCCGAAATTTATTTATAAAAAATTGTGTACTTATTTTTACATGTCTAAACTTCAGTCACCTTCAAAGCGCTCTCCATTTGATGTCATACACCTATCAAGATGCTTCTTCCACTGATTCACACAGTTTTTAAACTCGTCAGTGTTGATGCCTTTTAGTGCTTCTGCTGCTTTTTGTTTCACCTCTCCCACGTCGGCAAAACGTTTCCCTTTGAGGACTTTTTTCATCCGGGGAAACAAATAAACAAACAAAAAAAGTCACTTGGGGGTGAGATTGGGTGGATAGGGAGGGTCGGGCATGGGAGTCAAGCTGTATTTGGTCAAAAACCACTGAACACTCAGTGCAGTGCGGGCAGGTGCATTTGTAAATCATCCATCATGACATGGGCAAACGCATTGAAAGACTCTCCAAAAGAAAATTCACTGAAGCCAAATGCAACCTCTCACAATGATGTTAGCTGGTATACAGATGCTGATGGGTTCCTGGAACACTTACCTGGCAGGGGAAGCCTGTACTGCAAGGAGCCTATCTGCCAGAAGGTACTTCTGAGTTTTTTGTGTCCTCCCCTCATATAACGCCTGGCTCTTCCCCTAATAGTACCCTCAGGCTTCTTTATCCTAATCACCTGTCCCAGACGGGCTGCCCGCCATAGATTTGCTTACAGCTGCATATGCAGGGCCAGGTTATTGGGGGCGGGGGAGGGCTGGCGCCATCTCTCCCCTCCTCACATTCGCGTGTCTTGGGAGCTGGGAGTGGTTGATAAAGGGGTGTATGTCAAGCGTGCCACACAGACTCATCATCTCATGCGACAGAGGTTACTCTAAGATGGAAGACCCCTTGCCTGGAGGTGGCAAGGTGTGCTCCGATTACTTAAATGAGTATCTTGTCCTCCCACATCTGGAAAAAGTGCCATATGGTTCAGTGCTCTGTGTTTTACTATTTTATTTTATTTGAGTTGAGTTGTGGGGGAAATGTGAGCATTCGTTACATAAGTAAATTGTGTGCAGGGGAGGCTTGGGTTTCTAGGGGGCCCTCTCTCCCATGGTAGTGGACCTGGTGCCCAGAATGTGACAGAGTGCCTTGTCCCTCCCTCCTCCCTCTGTCCCCCCCTTGGCAGTGTCCAGCGTCTGTTGTTCCCACCTTTGGGCTCACGTGTCCAGTGACCAGGGCCCGTTTACAAGTATTGAATAGGCAATATTCAGTTTTGTGCCTCTGTGATGCTTCATTTAGAATGATGTTTTAAGCCGGCCATGCATATATAGTGTTGGTATGGTTGTGTTTTCTGCTGTTTTCCCCCCAGAGAAAGAGGGCAGTGATGTTTCCTGGTCCCTCCCCCCTCACTCCTACCTTCCACCAGCTCCTCAGATCTAGAAGGAAAGACACAGAGAGAAGAAGAGAGACAGACAGACAAAGAGGCAGGCAGAGAAAGAGATAGCGAGACAGACAGAGAAAAAAGAGAGAGACAGAAAGAGAGAGGGAGAGAGACAGAGAGAGAAAGAGGGAGAGACACAGAGAGAGAGAGTCAGAGAGACACAGAGAAAGAGAGACACACACATACACAGAGAGAGAGAAAGAGAGAGAGAGAGAGACAGAGAGAGAGAGAGAGAGAGAGAACCCAGAACCCCGGTGATCTTCGAAACTACTGAAGGGGGTGGAGGGTGGGGATGAGTTCCCAGAGGAGCCTGTAAGGCTAAACTGATATATCCTCAAAACGAAGCTAGACATCTTTTCAGTAGCCTGTCTTCTACTTGCCAATTTTGCCTCTGGGATTGGAGGGGTTCATCCCCGTCTTCAGTTGATACCAAAGTAGTTGACTTGTGTTTGCCATCTGTGAGGTAGAATAGAGAAAAACATTCCCACCATTGGAGGGTCATAGCTTCAGGCTTCTGTCTCTCACTGCCCTCAGGGAGTTACTTGATGAGAGGGAGATCACCAGGGCTCCTGGTTCTCTTTCTCTCTGACTCTCTCTTTTCTCTGTCTCTCTCTCTTTGTTCTCTCTCTGTCTCTCTCCCTCTCTTTCTGTCTCTCTCTATGTTTGTCTTTGTCTCTCTGTCTGTCTCGTCTCTCTGTCTCTCTCTTTCCCTCTCTCTTCCTCTCTCTCTCTCTCTCTCTGTCTTTCTTTCTGTCTCTCTCTCTGTCTCTTTGCCTCTCTTTCTATCTCTCAGGCCCCCCCCACCCACCGCCAACATACACAGGTTGTGATTCTACCACGTCAAGCCTTTCCCAGGAGCTAGTCCGCTGTGTTCAGCCCAGGGACACAAAATTTTCCTCCTTGTCCTTGAAGTGTCCACAGCCTGGTGAGGTTCACACCCGTGAGCAGAACCAAAATTACATTACAACAAAATGGAATATAAAGAGAGAGGTGCCCGATGATGTGGCTATGTAGAGGTGGCAACAGGCAGCTGAGTGGCAGGGCTGGGGAGCCTGCACAGAAGAGGTGACATTTGGCCTGGGTCTCGAGGGTTGAATATGAGGTCCCTGGGCCCAGAAGAGGAGGAAATCTTCGAGAGGCAAGCCATGCCCCAGTTAGAGCAAGAGATGGAGGGAAGGATGAGGTGGGCAGAAGATGTCATTGGGGGGCAAGATTTTCCTTTGTTCCGGCATATTCTATGAGAAGAATCGTGTAAGACATCAACATTTCGTTCTACCCTGCACCCCGGCCAGAGGATAGAACAGTCTCGAGCCTCTTGTGCCCATTCTACACAGGAGGCTCCCATAAGTAAAAGAAAGAGACCAAACTGAGGGAGCCTCCTCCAGACCTGCCTCCCAGTGACGGCCCCTCTGACGCCAGGCCTGGCAGCAGTGAGTCTCACGTCCCCTTTGCCTGGTCACTTCTCCTTGGTCAAGGATAAGAAACACAGCTCTGGTCTTGACCTTTGAAGACACAGGAAGCCTCCATGTCTATGGATACTGTCAGGCGGGAGTAGGGGGGGGTCCTTCACCCCAGACCCTGACAATTCCCCCCTGCCAAGTGAAAAACTCACACCCAACACAATGCATGATGCATGACGTGGGAAGGCTTCAACTAATCTAGGCTCATCATATGTGATCTCCACCTAGTAGTGATTTGGCAAGATCCCAGAAGGAAAAGAAAATTTGTGTTCCAAGGGAAGGTTAATTGTTCCCGCATTATTTTGCACGTCCCTGTGACATGAGCAGTAAGCATGCTTGAGGCAAGATACGGCATCAACAAAGAAGGCTTTTTCCACTTACAAGAAGGGTGAAAGCCAAGGTTGGGCAAAGGCAGGAGCAATCCTTTAGAAAGTGATTTTCAAATTCTGTTACAGAAAACTCCAGAAATACCACTACTGGCAAAATTGACCCTTCACTTTTCTTAATACTCACAGTGGCGCCTAGTGAAAGGTCAGCTGATGTAGACAGTTCTCTCTCAGAGGCAGTTTTCTAAATTCCCAGGGAAAATGTTGGCACATGTTAAATCTTCAGAAAATATACAGAGAGTAGGGAGAAAGTGAGCTGAACGCTATCCCCTCCCATCGGGTTCCAAGACTCAGGAAGAGGTTTCAAAGGGAAGTGTTCAAGACATCTGGCTTTTATTTGAACACAATTAGAAATGTATCTTAATACATTTTAAAAACCAAGAGGAAGTACATTTCTGGGTGACCAAGCATTTTGGATGATGTCATCATCAGGGCATGAAGAGAAATACCGAGGACTCTTATGGCAATATTTTGAGAGATCTTTCTCCTTGGGTTGTTTTATTGTTCCTTTATTGGAAAGCTATTTATGAATGGGATAAGAAGGAAAAGAGTGAGGTTTTTTCAAACATAACTAGGAATCCAGGGTTTCTAAATCTACACAGTTTATCCTGTATTTAGACGACGTGACTGGTAAGGTAATGGTTTCAAACACGAACCCATTAAGCAACAGATGCTTACTAATCTTTCTTTCCATCCTCAGCCCTTTTCCCCTCCTGTTTGCCTCCTGTTGGTCCATTTTCCACTCTGGGAATAATAAAGAAAGGGGAGTGTGTACCTGGTGAGTGAACCCAGAAGAGTAAATACCCAGCCACAGCCTGACTTCTGGCTCCCCTTACCTACTCCGTCTCTCCTTGGCCAGCATTTAAAGTCCTGACACCTACACCTATGGCATTTCCACCCCGGGAGGTTAGACCGAGGCATCCGTTTTTTAGAAAAAACTCCCCAGGTGATGCTGATGTGTAACCAAGACTGAGAACCACTGTCCTCATCTCAGTAGCAGCATGACCGAGAGACTCCTGGAGACTTCAGGCCAAAAAATAGGCCCTTCCCAGGCATCTGAAATCACAAACAAGCAATACCTCTAAAAGCACTTGGGGACCAATATGGATTTTGATTTGTGAAGACCATCTATTATCACAATCATTTCATGAAATAAAGCACATTTGAATATCAAAAATAGCAGAAAGGAAATAATCTCAGAATATTAAAAATCTCATTCTATATAATATATACATATACTTACCTGTGTATGTGTCTATATACAAAGGGTACTCAAAAATGTATATACATTTTAAGAAAGGAAAAAACTGTATTGAAATTGTGATACTCAATATACTGATAATAAAAAGATGAATACAAGTCACATTTGACTTCTGCAATTTCAAGAGGTGCTCAAAATGGTTACCATCATCATCCAGGCACTTCTGATTTTGGTGAACTAAAAGTAACACATACCCTTAGGTCCCCTCTCGCTGTGGGAGGTTTTCTGTCCTCTCGTTAAATCTTGCATTCTCACACACACACACACACACAAAATAAACAAATAAAAGTAATACATAGATAACATCTCTTAAAATGTGTGTACTTTGCTGGGCATGGTAGCTCACACCTGTAATCACAGCACTTTGGGAGGCGGAGGTGGGAGGATTGCCTGATCCCAGAGGTTCAAGACCAGCCTGGGCAACTTGGCAAGACCTCATCTCTACAAGAAATCAAAAAATTTGCCAGGCATGGTGGTACACACCTGTGGTTCCAGCTACTTGGAAGGCGGAGGCGGAAGGATTGCCTGAGCCCAGCAGGTTGAGGCTGCAAGGGCCATGAGCCTGCCACTGCAGCCCAGCATGGGTGACAGGTGGGACTCTGACTCAAAAAAAAGTGTACACTTTTTTTGGCATCCCAGTATGTATACATATGTGTGTATTTGCATATCCATACATATAAGTGTGTGTACACACATATATTTTTATTTATTTAGAAATCATGATGAAATACACATAACATAAAAGTTACCATTTTAATCATTTTTAAGTGTACATTTCAGTGGCATTACATGCATTCACATTGCTGTGCAACCATCACCATCATCCAGCTTCATAATTTTTCACCTTGCAAAACTAAAATTTTGTATTCATTAAATAATTACTCCCTAGCCCCCCCTCCCTTCAGCTCCTGGCAACTTCCATTCTGCTTTCTGCCTCTAAGAATTTGACTGCCGGCCGGGCTTGGTGGCTCAGCACTTTGGGAGGCCGAGGCGAGTGGATTGCCTGAACCCGTGGGCTCGAGAACAACTTGGGTAACTTGGTGTGACCTCGTCTCTACAATAAATCAAAAATTAGCTGGACATGGTAGCACGCACCTGTAGTTCCAGCTACTTGGAAGGCTGAGGCAGAAGGATCGCAAGAGCCCGGCTGGTCGACGCTGGGGTGGCCGTGAATGTGCCACTGCACTCCAGCCTGGGTGATGGAGTGAGACTCCAACTCAAAAAAAAAAAAAAGAATTTGACTGCCATTTTGGTGCCTCATATACATGGGTTCATTCAATATTTGTCCTGTTGGGCCTGGCTTATTTCATTTAACACAGTGTCCTCAAATTTCATCCATGTTGTAGCATGTAGAACTTCCTTTCTATAGGCGAATAATAATACATTGTATAGATACAGTGGATACATTATATATTCATTCATGTGGTTTTGAGCTGCATTTCAACATCTTTTCACGTGCTTTTTGGCTATATGTATATTTTTGTTTGGTGTCTTTTGCCCATTTCCTAGCTGGGTTGCTTATTTTTTGCTTTTGAGTTGTCTAAAATACAGATCCTTGGATAGCAGACTAGGTAACAATGTATTCAATCACCAGCAAAGAGGCCTGCCTACCCTTTCTTGGTTTCAAGTCCAAGTATTTTAGGTATCATTTCTAATCTCATTTCATCACCTTGATGGCTACTAAGAGTTTCTGTCAAATGACATCCAGGCAAAGGGTGAGGTATCTGCTTAGAAACAGGGACTTCAGAGAGGAAGGAGAGTTGGAGCTCTGACAGCTGGTCTCAGTTGGCGTCTCTAATGTTGATTTGAGGAGAAAGCCCGAGATGGCAGGGCCCATCCCCGGGTCTCCATGTTCTAATGACCTTCCTACCACCGTTGGGCAAAGTTCCACTTGGCCTGTCTACCTCACTGGTACTTCTCTCCCTAGGCCCTAATATCTTGAGGGAAAACCGGGTGACTTTCTGCATGAAATCCCATGGAATAACAAAAGAAATCTGCTTTTCTTTCCCAGGTTCCTCAAACGTCCCTCAAATTCTTCCACGTGGTTCTGAGTAACCACGTGGCTCCCTCTTGCATGCTCCGGGAACTTTTCCTCCTGCTGTCGTGTGGCTTCAGCTCTGTTCCTCTGCCACCCTTGATTTCTAGAGCAACGTGTCTTCCGGGCAGCGCCTGCCGGAGCTCCCACCATGGCAGCTGACACCCTCCAGGGCCTGAGTGGAGGCTGCGGAAACGGGCTGTGAAAACACCATGTCCGTCGTTGCTGGGATGCTGGCGTCACCTTGCCCTAAACTTGTCTCACTCTTCTAACTTGAATTGACTCTTCGATGGCAGCCACTTGCCACAAATCAAGTCGGAGCCCCGTGCACAGGACCTAAGAGCTGTCCCCTGCTGGCATGAGCTGTCCCCACCCTACCCACTGATGCCAGCACATTGCTCTAAACGTGTGCTAAGGACTGCACTCTTTTGGGGATGAGTTGTCCCCTACCAGAATATTCTTAATTTTTCCCTCATTAAATTATATCCTCTTGTTTACAATGTGTACATAGATCAAAACATCACACCATACTCTATAAATATACACAATTATTATTCGTCGATTAAAAAGAGATAACTTTTAAAAATGAAAAGCCAAAGCAAATATATCCTCTTGAGGGCCCCACTGTTCCTCTGTCATCGCCGGATGTGACTAAATCTCAGGGCGGGTGAGGGGGAGGGCTCAGACTGGAATCCCGCAGCATCATTTTCAAGAGAAAAACACTATATTTCAGCTACGGTTATCCATCCACTTATTTTTCTCTTGCGACAACACCAGCACAAAGGTGCTTCCATATTTCAAAGGGCAAGTTCTAAATTTCATTCCTCCGGTGAGAACAGTCCCACGTGTTTTTGACATTTTGTCTTAAAATGTTTTGCTCTTTTTATTTTATTTTACTTCATTGATTATTTCTTTTAGAGACAGGGCCTTGCTATATTGCCCAAGCTTGTCTTGAACTCCTGGGCTCAAGTAATCCTCCTGCCTCAGCCTCCCAAAGTGCTGGGTTAGTGGTGTGAAACACTGAGCTCAGCCATTTTGCTCTTTTTAAAAAAAGTTTTTACATATACATAGGTGTACATACACATATTAACCTTCCATATGACCCAGCAATTCTCCTACTGGGAATATACCTGGAGGAACTCAAATCATTCTACAAAAAAAGATACCTGCACGTGCATGTTTATTGCAGCACTATTCACAATAGTAAAAACACGGCACCAACCGTGCTGCCCGTCGAAACTGGACTGGATAAAAAAAATGTGGTACGTATACACAATGGACTATTACGGAGTCATAAAGAAGGACAAACATATGAACTTTGCAGCAACTTGGATGGATTTAGAGTCTCTCATAGTCAGTGATCTATCACAGAAACAAAGAACAGAGTACCATATGTTCTCACTCATAAGCGGACCCTGAACATTTACCATAATACCATAAGAGAGGGATTGGCAGTAGCAGGACACTACTAGCTGGGGTGGGGAGATGGGTGGGGGAGGGAGGACACAACATCAATAAGAGTACCTAATCTCAAACCAGACAAAGTGGGGACCAAAGGAAGGCCCAAACTTTACCTGTATGATGTCCACTTGTATACCTAATCCAGAATTGTACCCCACATCCTTAAAATAAAATATAAAAAATAAAATAAAAAATAAATTAACGTATACATATTAGGTTTATATATACATAGGTTTACATACACATACTAACACATTCATTTCTGAACCCTCCAAGAGAGACTGCCGAACCCAGAGAATTTAACTCAGTTTGGAGACTTCCTGGAATAACTAAAAGGACAACCACTGATGGGTAATGTAATGCATTCATTATCCTGCCATGGTCCTGCACGTGTATATTAATCCCGCTTGTCTTCTCCTTTTACAAAGGAAAATTCTTGGACTGCCTGGCTTTGGGAACAACAACTTGGATCTTCTCTGCAAGGTTCCTTCCTAGAGGCTGCACTAATTGAGCACTTGCTATATGCAAGGCATGTGTCGAATTGGTTTACATATATATAATAACTTAATTCTCACAACCATGTGCCACTATGCCTCGCTAATTTTTTTTTCTGAATTCCCCACATTCTTAACCATTTTGCTGCGCAAGTAGCTAGATGCATTCTATTCGTGCATTCTAGTATTGCATTCTGTTATTCAGCAAATATTTATTAAGCAACTACTATGTGCTGGGCACTGCGATGAACCCCAGTGATACAGAGATTAAGGGAAGAAAAAAACCTAGGACATAGGTGCTGGGGAGGAGGGAGGTGGACTCACTTATTTCCTACATTTGATGTGTCCGCAAGTGGGAGGGACTGTCCACACTACTCCCCAGGAAGGAAGAGGAGGAGGAGGGTGTCCTGATTCTCTCTGTCCCCCACACACTAGGGGAAAGCAGTGGCTTAGGTTGGTTTACCAGATGGCTGGTGACTGTGGGGAGGAAACCTAGCAGGCCCGACAGGGACTTTCCCGGGCCAGGTTCTTCCCCAGGAGAGGGGATGATCTGCACAGTCTGAGGCTGCCCTTGACCATGGGGAAAGTCTGATTCATTGGCTGCTATTCTGGAAGCCTGACTGGCCACCAGCTACTAAAGGAGCCTGTCCCAAAGCCCAGGACCTGCCACAACTGGGCTTGTCACTGGCAACAACACCCGGAAAAAAGAGAGAATTTGTCTTCCTGTGAAAAATCGTCAGCAGGTGAGTCTTAGTTTCTCCTGAGGCTGCAATGAAAACATGACTTGGGGAAAGCCAAGCATCTGTGCCAACATTCTTACACCCACAGAGGCCACCCAGTGCCAGGGGTCTGTGTACAGTGGGTAAGTGCCTACAACGGTAAACCAGGAGGCTGAGAAGTCTGGAGGAGAGGTTCCCAGCCCAGTTTAGGGGAGGAGGCGGGCCGGGAACTTCTCCCTGAGAAAATGGCTCATGGAGGGGTCCTGGAGAGCCATTAGACATTTGAGACGGTGCAGCATGGGAAGACCGGTCAGGTGACCGTACCAGCAAATGCGGAGGCAGAGGAGGACACCTGTGCTCAGATGTCTGGGTGACCTACACACGATCCAGAGTGGCCAGAGCACAGCAGCCAAGGGGTAAGAAATGAGGCTGGGGAATGGGCAGGAATGGATTCACGGAAAGCCTTGAATGCCATGCCAACCCCTTTCAGATTTTACCCTGAGGGCAGTGACGAGCTCTTGAAGGATTTTATTTTATTTTATTTGAATCAGAGTCTCACTCTGCTGCCCAGACTGAAGTGTAATGGCAGGATCATGGCTCACCATAGCCCCAGCCTCCTGGGCTCAGAAGTTCCTCCTGCCTCAGCCTCCCAAGTAGTTGGGACTACAGGTGAGCACGATCATACCCAGCTAATTAAAAAAAATGTTTTTTGTAGGAATGAGGTCTTGCTATGTTTTCCAGGCTGATCTCAAACTCCTGTCCTCAAGCAATCCTCCCACCCTGGCCTCGCAAAGTGCTGGGATTACAGGCATGAGCCACCACACCTGACCTTCTTCTGAGCCACCACACCTGACCTTCTTGAAGGTTTTTAAGCAGGAAGTGACATAATCAATGTTGCCTTCTAAAAAGATTTCCCGGAAATAGTATGGAAAACTGGGGAGAGAGGGACCTGCTGGGAGGCTGGAGTCAGTGGCCAGGCAAAAGATGATGAGGTCTTGAAATACGGAAGAGGCTGTGTGGATGCAGAGGAGAGAGAGATTCAAGAGATGACGATGGGTCACATGACTGATGGGCTCCGGGGACCCCGGAAAAGGCAAGGTCTGCTGTCTGGCTTAGTGACTGAGCACATGCCAGTGTTGTTCCCGAGGGGATCAGGGAAAGGGGGGTTCAGCTGGAACAAGTGGTGCATAGTGGGAGCTCTGGCTAGCCCCTCCCATGGCCCACTGCACCCCACCCAAATTCCGCCAGCATGCCACGATTGCAACGGCCCCTCTGTGTTGAGGCCCCTCCAATCCACCTTATTCCCTCCCCTTGCTCTGGGGACAGGCAGGGCATCCACAGGCTCTAAGGTGTGGCCCTGGCTCCTTCTCCTGGAGTCACCAGGCCCCTCCTCCTCACTCCTGCAAGTCACTCCTCCACACTGACCGGTTTCACGAGTTTCTCTGAGCATTCTGCTCCCTCCTCCACAATGAGTTAAACGCTTTCTTGATCAGATCACCTAACCTCCAGGCAAACAGGCTGTTCTCCTTGCCCAGCAGGGCTCCCGACCCCAGCAGGGCACCCGTCCCCAAGCAAGGCATCTTTCCCTGAGCAGGACACCCGTCTGTAGCAGGGCATTCATCCCCAAGCAGGGCACCTGTCCCCAGCAGGGCATCCATCTCCAGCAAGGCACCCTTGCTGGAGATGGAGCAAGGCATCCATCCCCAAGCAGGGCACTGTCCCGAACAGGGCACCCATCCCCAGCAGGGCACCCGTCTTTGAGCAAGGCTTCTGAGCCTAAGCAAGGCACCTGTCTCCAGCAGGGCACCCACCCCAAGCAGGGCATGAATCCCCAGCAGCGCACCCATGCCCGAGCAAGGCATCTGTCCCTGAGCAGGGCACCCGTCTCTAGCAGGGCACCCATCTCCAGAAGGGCGCCCGTCCCTGAGCAAGGCACCCATTCCCGAGCACGACACCTATCTCCAGCAGGGCACCCATCCACAGCAGGACACCTGGCCCTGAGCAGGACACCCGTCCCTGAGCAGGACACCCATCTCCAGCAGGACACCCATCCCAGCCAAGGAGCCACATCTGCTATCTACAGTCGCACTCCTTACTGGTGGCTCTGTCTTATGTGGACCTAGCAGACGTCCCTCCTTGGGCAGTCACATTTAGCTTAAACATCCTAGTGGGTCCACTCTCTTGAGAGGTCTGGCCTGCCAGAAGTTGCACTCTGGACTTTGGACAGGAATGGATGGTGGTGACTAGGGTCCGAAGGGCTCAGGCCTACACCAGCACCGAGCTGAAGAGGCTCTCAGCGCCTCGCCACCACCCGGCATACCCAAATGTGACTAAGAAAGGCTCCCCCATCCTCCCAACTCTCTACTTCTCCTCTGCTTGGAGAGTGGGCCCGGTTTGTCAGAAGATGCCTGAATTCTGGGCAAATCTGACAATCACAGAATTGGTACATTTTAGTAGACAGCCAGAAGGGCTAAGTTTAGGACTGAATCAGATCTCGAATTTCCTTCTGGACCCTGCGGCGGGGAGGACTTGCATACCAAACGTGGCTGATTGGTGTTGGCCCAGCGGGCCAGGGGAAGGTTGGCAGCCCGGGGCTGTCTTCTGGGAGTCCTGCCGCCCAGCTTGTTCCTCTACAACGTTCCTACTTTCCCATCCAGGAGGCTTCATTTGATGTGAATTGGAGTGCAAACATGGCTCGATTATAGACCCAGCTCTGCTGATGAAAAGGCATTGCTAAATGAGGGCTGTCACAAAGAACCCAGACAAACGCAGGCGGCCCTACAGCCAAAATACAAAAATATCACGCTGTCAACACCACCGCTCTGATGAGGCAGGCCAGCCAAGGCTGCTGAATAGTCCCAGTGTAACAACTTTCAACCCAGCCCATCTTCCCTCCTGCCCCTTCCAGGGCCGAGATGCCAGGGAAGGGCTCTAGACTGGCAACTGGGGGCATCTGGGCCCTCGTCCTCAGTCCGTCCCTTACAGACAGATCACTTGACTTATGTGGGCTTCACTTTTCTTCTCCAAAACACCAGATTTTATTTATTTATTTATTTTTGAGTTGGGGGTCTCACTCTGTCGCCCAAGCTGGAGTGCTGTGGCACGATCACCATGATCACAGCTCGCCGCAGCCTTGACCTCTTGAGATTAGGTGATCTTTCCACCTCAGTGTTCCCAGTAGCTGGGACTACAGGCACGCGCCACCATGCCCTGCTAATTTTTTAAAATTTTTTGTTGTGACGTGAGTTCACCGTTGCCTAGACTGGTCCCGAACTCCTGGACTGAAGTGATCCTCCTGCCTCCTCCCAAAACACCAAATTTTAGAGTCTGAAGGACGTTCAATGAGCAAGCATATATGGAAACTCTTGTGTTCGTTACAGAAGCAGTAATATTTGAATTTTTTGTAAAGATTGCTTCAAAGTATTAATGACCTTTCATGTACTAATTTAAATTTCTTTTTGATGAAATTTTTATATATTAATTCAGCAAGCAGTTATCAATACAATAATAATTAATAATGTGGAGGTATAATCTTGTTAAATGGGGTTGTGTGTGCTTCTCTCTGGTATCTTATTCTACCCTCAATGCAATCAGATTGAAGTGAAGGGTTTTTTTTGTGTGGCAGAATCTCACTCTGTCACCCAGGCTGGAGTGCTGTGGCACACTCATGGCTATGGCAGCCTCACCCAGCTGGGCTCAGGCAGCCTTCCACCTCAGTCTTCCAGGTAACTGGAACTACGAGCATGCATCACCTCATCCAGCTAAGTTTTAAGTTTTTTGTAGAGATGAGGTCTCACCAAGTTGCCCAGGCTGGTCTCCAACCTCCAGGTACAGGCAATCCTCTCACTTTGACTTTTCAAAGTGCTGGGATTACAGGTATGAGCCTCTGTACCTGGCTACGGGGGCCTTTGCTTTGACTGTCCTCAAGGTTGATAGCTTAGAGCAGAAATGCAGAGACAATGAAATAAAGCCACACTCAAGGTTTGCATGTCAAAACAGGCTTTGAGTCTCACAACAGAGATAAGAATTCACATGAAAAAGTTTTGGGTCTTAAAAACAAGGACTTGAAGGACTCACTCAGGACACAGAGTTGGTGTCATAAACGACATAGTTAGAAGAATGAATGATCAGATGAGAATGAGCGGTTGTTCTCCAACAAAATAATCCAGACCATGGAGCAGGCAGGGGAAGGGGGAAAAGAAAAATTATCTTCCGTGAAACCTGAGGCCAAAAATGTTGAGGACTGCTGCTTTAGGGAACCTCATTGTCACCCTTCATGGCCCACTTGAGGTTGGCTGGGTCACCCATCTCACGCCTTCTCCCTCCTTCCCCAGCTCCTGGACTGAGAATGATCCACTCCGGCCAATTAACATATTCCATCCTATCACGACTGGCTCAGGGAGAGTTCCGGGTCAACGTCATCTACTGAGTCTCATCCCTAGAGCTTCCTCTGGAGTGACGGGGAGATGCCCCTCTTCCTCTGGGGTATATGGTCCTGAGGCCACCACGGAGAGAGGCTCTAGCTGAGAATAAAGTTAACAGACGAGGAACTAGATCCGAGACAGAGAGGAAGAGAGAGAGAGGCAGGGAGAGATAGAAAGGGGGAAGAGGGGGTGGAAGGAGAGAGACAGGGAGAAATGGAAGGGAGGGAGAGGGAGGGAGAGAATGGCTGGGAGGGGGAAGAGGAGAGAGAGAGAAGATGGAGGAGGAGAGGGGAGAGGTGCCAAGGCCCCCACAGCATCCCTTGAGCACTCAGAGCCAGCTACTTTGTATAGCCCCGGCTCACTGGAGCTGGCTTCTCTCATGCTGACCCACTAGGCCTGTAACTCAGGCCTGGCCATCCCTCCGCAATGGCTACTGCGCCACCTCCATCCAGCGGCTGGGCCCTCAAGGACAGCCTCCCCCAGGCTGTACCTTGCTTTTCCTCAAGACCAAACTGGGGCCTTCTCTCAAATCCTCTGAACGCCAAGGAAGCCAAGTCCTTTCTGCCTGTTTCCTCATGCCCTCAGTGGGCCACTCCCTCTGGTTCCAGCACAAATCCTAGGTTTTATGGCCAGTCAAGAGTGATTTCCCAACTCTCCTCAGCTGGACTCACCCAATAGGAGCCAAGGTATGTGGGGTCTACGAGGGGGACCTAAAAACCCCTGGAATTTATCTATAAAAAATTGTGTGTTTATTCTTACACGTGTAAACTTTGGTTACCTTCAAAGTACTCTTCGTTTAATGCAATACGCCTATCAAGATGCTTTTTCCACTGCTCCAAACAGTTTTTGAACTCGTCCATTTGGATGTCTTTGAGTGCTTCTGCCGTTTTTGGTTTCACCTCTTCCATAGCGGAAAAACGTTTCCCTTTGAGGACTTTTTTCATCTGGGGAAATAAAAAGAAGTCTCTCGGGTGAGATTGGGTGAACAGGGAGGGAGTCATGACATTTTGGTCACAAACTGCTGAACACTCAGCGTGGTGTGGGCAGGTGTGATGTCATGGCGGAAGAACTGGTCGCCTGTTTGCCACAACTCGGGACATTTCTTCTGCAAATCATGATGCAACCTCTCAAAACTTCCAGGTAAAAACTTTGGTTGGTTGTTTGATCTAGAGAAACAATTCCAAGTGTACTACAAGTGGCTCACCCTACCCCCCTAAAAAAAAAGACAATTTTGGTTTTTTGGGGGGCCTCTCACATATAGAGGATCTGTCAGCACTGCCTCCTTCTCAAGCTCCCAACCCATAACTGCTCATCTCCCTGCATTCTCTTCCTTCTTGGGGCAGCTCCAGGCCGGTGTCTTCCCTCTCTTCCCTGCATTGCTGTCCACTCTGTCGGCTTCTTCTCCTCACCTTTTATCGTCTTAAGTTCTTCCAGACTCAGAGTTCCATCTTTACCCACATACTGGGCTGTGGGCCCCTTTCCCTGCCTTGAATATATCTCCCAAGCATGACTGTTATCTTCAAATCCAGGGCTCTCAGACTCACGTTTCCAGGTAGCTGCTCTTAAATTTCCATTTCTACATACTACACGCACCATTGAAAAGCGGGAGAAACTTTTCAGAACTGGAAGTGATGGTGGACAGACCGTCATCCGCCCTCCCTTTGTAGGTGAGAACATCGGCAACCAGAGAGCTTGTCATTTGTCCAAATCACACAGCTAGTTACTTGGTGATTAATTGTTCAGAAAGATGAACTGGAGAGATCACCAGCTACTCTTGTTGGTTGGCATTCATGAAGCATTGAAACCCATGGAGCTGGCTGGGTGCGGTGGCTCACGCCTATCATCCCAGCACTTTGGGAGGCCAAGGTGAGAGGGTTGCCTGAGCCCATGGTTTCAAGATCAGCCTGGGCAACTTGTCATCTCTACAATCAATCAAGAAAAATTAGCCGGGTGTGGTGGCTCACGCCTGTAGTTCCAGCTACTTGGAAGACTAAGGCGGAAGGATCGCCTGAGCCCCGCAGGTCGAGGCTGCGGTGGCTGTGAGCATGCCACTGCACTCCAGCCTGGGCGACAGAGTGAGACTCCAGCTCAAAACAACAACAAAAAAGAGGCCGGGTACTGTGGCACAAGCCTGTAATTCCAGCACTTTGAGAGGCCGAGGCGAGAGGATTGCCTGAGTCCAGGGGTTCAAGACCAGCCTGGGCAACTTGGCGAGACCTTGTCTCTAGAATAAATCAAAAAATTAGCTGGGCATGATGGTGTGCACCTTAGTACCAGCTACTTGGAAGGCCTGAGCCCAGCAGGCTGAGCATGCCACTGCACTGGAGCCTGGGGGACAGAGTGAGATTCCAACTCAAAAAGAAAGAAAGAAAGAAAGAAAGAAACCCATGGAGCCTTTTTGTGAACTAATAACCAATCTCCAGGCTCCCATGTGACTCTGTTGTCCTGCACTGGCTTCCTGGAAATGGAGTGACTAATTTACATTCAGGAGGGAGAGAATAAGAGTGCTGGGACTTGAACATTTGAATGAAGTTGCAGAAATCACATGAAGAGTAGAAGGAACAGAAACCCTTGTGGATTGCTGAATCCATCAGAGGAAGGCATTTTACATCTGTATTTAACTTCTTCCCTCTAATCAAAACCCTCGTTCAATGATTGCCTGATATCCCTGGAACTGCCAGTGACCCGAAGAAAAGCATAAATGACCCTAGACTGGTGTTGAGGTAACCGTGGAGAGAGCTATGCCAGCAGGTCCAAGTCACAAAACCAGAGGAAATGGAAACACGAAGAAAAAAAAACCCCAAAACGGAGAGATATGTTTATACTCTGCATAGGTGCTGCTATGAGTGAGTTTATTGTGACTGTCACCTCTTGCCAAGGGAAGGTCTTTCCCTTCTTAGTGAAAAAGAACATAAAATTGGCTGGGCTCGGTGGCTCAGCCTGTAATCCCAGCACTTTGGGAGGCCAAGGCGAGTGGATTGCCTGAGCCCGCGGGTTCGAGACCCGCCCAGGCAACTTGGTGAGACCTCATCTCTACAACAAATCAAAAATTAGCCAGACATGGTAGCGCGTACCTGTAGTTCCGGCTACTTGGAAGGTTGAGGCAGAAGGATCGCTGGAGCCCAGCAGGTTGAGGCTGCGGTGGCCGGGAGCATGCCACTGCACTCCAGTCTGGGCCACAGAGTGAGATTCCAACTAAAAAAAAAAAAAAGAACATAAAATAATTAAAATGACAGCCGCCTTGACTGAGTAATAACTGGGCTCTCAGCACTGTGCTCGAGATAAAGGTAGATAAACGTATGGACAATTGACAGGACACAATGGCTCATGCCTGTTATCCCAGCACTTTGGGAGGCCGGGGCAGGAGGATCACTTGAGTTCAGGAGATCGAGATCAGCTTAGGCATCATAGTGAGACCTCATCTCTACAAAAAATAAAAAATTAAAAAATTAACTGGGCATGGTAGCATGCACCTGTAATCCCAGCTACTCTGGAGACTGAGGCGGGAGGATCGCCTGAGCCCAGGAGGTTGAGGCTGCAGTGAACCCTGATTGTGCCACTGCACTCCAGTCTGGGTGACAGAGTGAGACCTCGACTCAAAAAAAGGGGACGGTAAAGTTAAAAGATGATGTAGACAAGATTCTTGATGTTTTAAGAGATGATGCCAGCAAAAAAAAAAAAAAAAAAAAAAATCTTGGTGCCTATACACACACACACACACACACACATTGTGTGTATATATTGTAATGTGTGTTACAGTGAATTACTTGTTTGGATAATTGAAAAGAGAATGTATAGCCCTCCTTGAGGAAATCTGCAAGATTGAGGCTGGGATGAGTGGAAATCTGGAGACGGCTCTCTGGCTGTTTAATACAGCCTTTGCTTCAATTGCCTTGATTTGCTCTTTAAAGATGGCAGTGGTGAGATCTCTTTCTCCACGGGGGCCTCTGATTTTGCATCCCCCCCCCTGCCCTTGTTAGCCACTGCTCTGGGGAGCCGGTCTGAATCCCTAAAAGAGGACCAGCTCCTTTCTTTGTCTTTGTACTTTACAGACTCTGCTCGGGGGTCTTGGGAGCAGGGCTCAGTCAATGCTCCTGCTTTGTTGACTGGCCCAGCCAATTTCCTTCAAACCCAAGAGGATGACTTGACTTGGCAGCGCCTGCCTTGAGCATAAAAGACAAGCCAAAGACAGATTGCACATGTAGGTCTGGGTATCCAAGCAGACCACGGTGGGGCCAGGTGTGCTGGGCCTGGCCAGAGGGCATCCTGCAGAGAGTCAGGCTGCCTGAGTGCTTGTCTTTTCCTGTTGCTCTCTTGGAAAGGAGGAAACAGAGCTGCTCACGGTTTGGAATTAAGACAGACATGAGTTTTTAATAGGCTCAGTGATCTCTGCTTCCTGTGTTGCTTGCTTCTCTCTGTGTCTCTGTGTCTGTCTCTCTCTGGTCTCTGTCTCTCTCTGTGCATGTTTTTATTAGGGGTATGCAAAAAGGAGAAAAGGGTCTGAAAGTTCCTGTGGCAATGCCCCCTTGCTCCCTGCCTTTAATTCTTATTTTTTTTTTTTTGAGTTGGAGTCTCACTCTGTCGCCCAGACTGGAGTGCAGTGGCCGCTCCCGGCCACCGCAGCCTCGACCTGCTGGGCTCCGGCGATCCTTCCGCCTCAGCCTTCCAAGTAACTGGAACTACAGGCGCG
>CAUYQG010055580.1:0-50235 GCA_963574415.1 Tarsius wallacei | reverse complement strand
TTCATCCAGTGGAGTTTTTCTATGGCTTACGGCCTCCCACAGTATTTCTTTGGGGTCAGTTGTGATTTGATCTTTTGCATTTCTGATTGTGTTTATTTGGGCTTTTTCTCTCTTTTTCTTGGTCATTCTGGCTAGGGGTCTGTCAATCTTGTTAATTCTTTCAAAGAAGCAGCTTTTTGTTCTATTGATGTTTTCTATGATATTTTTGTCTTCTGTGTCCATATTTGGGCTTGTATTTTGGTGGTTTAGGTTCTTCTGCTAAAGTTAGGGTTTTGGTGGTCTTCTCTTTCCAGCTCCCTTAGGTGATTTGTTAGGCTCTCAATTTGTGATCTTTCCATTTTCTTGATGTGTGCTCGTAGAGGTATAAATTCCCCTTTTAGAATTGCTTTCATGGCATCTCAGAGATTTTGGTAAGATGTTTCTTCATTTTCATTTGTTTCCAGAAATCTTTTAATTTCTGCTTTGATTTCAGTGTTGACCCAGTAGTTATTCGGCATCATGCTGTTTAGTGTCCATGTCTTTGTGGGCTTTGGGGAAATTTTGTTGGTGTTGATATTTATTTTTATTCCACTGTGATCAGAGAAGGTGTATGACAATATTTCAACCTTATGGAGTTTGTTTATGCTTGATTTGTGGCCAAAGATGTGATTGATCTTGGAGTGCGTTCCATGCGGTGATGAGTAGAATGTATATTCTGTGGTTGTTGGGTGAAGTAATCTGTAGATATCTATTAAGTCCATTTGGTTGAGTGTCAAGTTTAGGTTCTGGATCTCCTTGTTGATTTTTTACCTTGAAGATCTATCTAGGGCTGTTAGTGGAGTATTCAAGTTCCCTGCTATAATAGTGTTAGAGTCAGTATCTTTTTAAAATTTACTTAGTAGTTGCTTTATAAATGCTGGTGCTCCTATGTTGGGTGCATATATGTTTAGGATGGATATTTCTTGTTGATAGATTGAACTTTTTATCATTATGTAGTATCTTTTTAAATTTTTGATAGCTTAAATGTTGTTTTTTCTGATATTAAGATTGCGACTCCTGTCTTTTTTGATCCATTTGCCTGGAAACTTGTTTTTCAACCTTTAATTTTGCTGTGTGTGTCCCTTGTGGTGAGATGAGTTTCCTGGATGCAGCAAATAATTGGGTCATGGTTTCTTATCCAGTTTGCCATTCTGTGTCATTTTAGTGATGCATTTAGTCCATTCACATTCAAGCTGATTATTGAAATGTGATTGTTTATCCTTGTCATTAGGTTGTTGTTGTTTGCTTGTTTTCTTTTGACTTCGGGGTTGATGTATGTGTGTATTTTCAAGTTTGTTGTTGTGCTGTATTCTCTGTTGATTCTGTGCTCTGCTGTTCTCTTGGGAAGTATGTGGTCATTCTTTTTTTTTTCTTTCTTCTGTTCTTAATATCTTTTAAAATGTCTCCTGTAGGAGACACTTAAAAAGAGATTATGGAAGTTGCATAATCTCTTAGGGATTGGATGTCTGGGAAAGATTTTAATTTTCCGTCACTGATGAAGCTGAACTTGGTGGGGTAGGGAATTCTTGGTTGAAATTGTTTATCTTTGAGGACTTTGAATATTGGACTCCAGTCCCTTCTTGCTTGTAGTGTCTCTGCCGATAGGTCTGCTGCTATTCTGATTGGTTTTCCCTGGTAGGTAGTCTTACTTTTCTCTTTTGCTGCCTTCAGGATTTTTTCTTTTGGGACTACTTTGTTTAGGCAGATTACTCTGTGTCTAGGGGTTGGTCTTCTCATTTGATGTCTTGTGGGGGTTCTCTGAATCTTGTGTTTGGTCTCGTCTCTGGTGAGATGAGGAAAGTTTTCTTGGATTACTTCCTGAAATACTTGCTCCAAGGTGTTCTCCATTTCCCTTTCTTCTTTGGGATACCAATTAGGCATAGGTTTGGCCTCTTGATACAATCACACATCTGTTGTAGGCTTTGTTCTTTCTTTCTGAGTTTTCTTTCTGTGCTTTTTACAAATCGGGTTAATTCCATGTTCTGGTCTTCAAGTTCTGAGATTCTTTCTTCAGCTAGATTAATTCTGCTTTCCATACTTTTCATCTTGTTATTTATTTGCTGGTTGACATTTTTTATTGCCAAAATCTCTGTTACAAGTCCTTTCAGTGTTGAATCTTGTCTTTCCTGAGTCTCATTCACTCTGTCCATCCATCCCCTAATCCCTGTCATATTCTGGGGCCAGCTGTTGGTGACTTCCATTGTTTACACTCTGAGGTCTGATTTTTCAGGAGTTTTCTCTTTGGTACACTTGAAATTACCTGTGGTCTTCCTTTGGTTTTTCCTCATTTGTGACAGATCTCTTGCTTTTCTCTTTAGTTCTATTATTCAGTGTCAGTGGGAGAGGCTTTCCCTTCTCATGTTTACTCAGCCCTCTCTTCTTACCTGATTCAGGCTCTGGATTTGTTCTATTTTGAGACAGGACTGTAGGTGGGAAGCTTTGCTGTCTCTTGTAGTTTAGAAAGTCGAATAACAGGGGATGGGGAGCCAGGATTCAGAAACTACTTGCAAATTACAATGTTCACTGATTGTGGTATGTGTTCCTCGAGACCCACTCCCCACCACCACTCTATATGATGATGCAATGGGTACATGTTTGTACCCCCTGAGTCCAGGATACAGTGACAGCAGTGGAGAGCCTAGAGAAAGACAGAATGAAATAAGATGGACAAGAATTTAAAAAGAAGGAAAGAAAGAAAACACAGAACAATGAAAGCAGAAACCAAAGCAAAAAACAACTGAGAACACACACACACACACACATCCACACACACACACACACACACACACACAGACATCCACACACACCCCCAAACAAATTGGAATAACAACAAAGTGAAACAAAACAAACAACAACAACAAAAAACCAGGAAAACAACACACACACACACACACACACACACACACGCACACACACACACACGTGCCTAGCACAAAATGAATGGAGAAAAAAAAGAAAGACCAGGAAAAAAACAAAAAAACAAAGGAATTCAGATTGAACCCTCACACATATGTTGACACATACCTTAAACTAAAAAAATAAAAGAGAAGAACAAAAGAGCAAAAACCAACACCAAAAAAATCTGAGAGATGAACACTCTCAATCATTCACAAACACACATAAACAGAAAACAAAAAACAAAAGGAGAAAGAAAAAGAGAAAAAAAGAAAAAAAAGAGTCTTCTCTGGTGGGACTCTGTCTCTAGGCTCCCTCTGTAGCCCCTGCTGCCAGTGTCCAGCCAGGTGCTGAAGTGGTGAGGCAATGCCTAGAGCTGGCAGTCTCTCCTGCTGCAGTGGTGAGGCAAAGTCTGGAGGCAGTAGTCTCTCTCTGCCACCTCTTCACAGGCAAACTTTTGTCTGTTAAAAAAAAAAAAGGGCGGGGGGTGCAGATCCAACCCGAACATACACATTCATGTGCAAAGGAAAAATATTAGAAAAATAGATGAACTAACAGACAGGCAGAACATTTAAAAAAATTTTTTTAAAAATCAAAATAGAAAATCTCCTGCCTTCTTGTAGCAGATTTTGTAATTGTTCCTCTCGTCTGCTCTCTCCTTCAGAACTTCCACCTCTTTCACTCTCTCCGTGTCTGAAGCAGGGAGGGAGGAGGGAAGTGGGGATGGGTGAGGCTGCAGTCCTTGCCTCCCACTCTTGTATGGTCAGGGAGATCCCCTCCGGTGGTGAGGTGTGGAATTGTCTCTTCCCCAGGTATGTACTTGCAGGGGGTGCCCCAGCCAGGCCTATCCTTGAATAGTGTTCTATTGCGACTGACGTCAAGGCTCTGCCTGGGTTTGTCCCTCTCAGTCATGGCCCAGCTCTGTGCTCTGACATTCAGAGGAGGGGGGGAGGAGGGGATTTAGGTCAGTCCCTGACTCACCACTGATCTCTTTGGAGTTCTTCCTTGTCCTTTTCTGGCCACACCCTTTGTCCCAAGGTTGGATCACGGTAGGGGCTGAGGCGCCTGGGACTCAACACTCTTCAGGTCCCTCTGAAGTTTGTGCTTTCAGGATATTATCTCTGGGTCACGGTCAACCCGAGTAGTTGATCTGCCAGTCACAGAGATTGGGTCTGTTGCTCCTTGGTGAGCAGGTCAGAGCACTTTCCTGCCCTGCCTTTAAGATGGTGGCAGGTAGTACCTCTCTTAACCTCTACAGTGGGACTCTGTCTCTGGGCTCCTTCCGCAGCCCCTGCTGCCAGTGTCCGGCCAGGTGCTGAAGTGGTGAGGCAAAGTCTGGAGCCAGTAGTCTCTCCATGCCGGTTCTTCACAGGAAACTTTTGTCTGTTTTTTAAAAAAAATGGCCCTCAGCTTCTGCGTCCTGGGAAGCGCCAGGGACCAAGCAGAGAAGTTGCAGCACTAACTGCTGCACCAGGAGGGTCCTGGCCACTTGCTCACGAGCCCCCACTTAGTCAGTCTCTCCCAGCATTTTCTTCCCAGGAAGGGTTTTGTTAATTAAAAAAAAAAAAGGCGCTCGGCTTCTGTGTCTGTAGAATCATTAGCGTCCAAGCTGAGCCCACAGCACCAGCTGCTGTACCAGGAGAGCCCTGGCCACTAGCTCCGTAACCCTCACTCAGCCACTCACACGTCTACTCACTCACCTGCACATACACAAAGTTTTCCATACGCTCACACCGGGACTTGCATAGTCCAACTGACTCGGCCACCATCTTCCCCCGTGGTTACCATATTTGAAAGCACAACACAAGAAGGAATCAAGGGAGACTATTATGCTTATGTGGGAAAAAACTCCCAATTTGTTTCAAGTCAGAGATGTTTCCTTACTAGCTCCTTGATATGCATATTGCCTCACTTCTTTTGCTTTGTTTCCAGTGGAATGCTCTTCTCTCTTTTGTTTCTTCAATTCCTTGCTGTCTTTTAAGATCTTCTTATGTTCCTCTCTTCTTCAGTGGGTTTTCAGTGGTTATCCCAGCTCACCTTTTTTTTTTTTTTGAGTTGGAGTCTCGCTCTGTCACCCAGACTGGAGTTCAGTGGCCGCTCCTGGCCACTGTAGCCTTGACCTGCTGGGCTCTGGCGATCCTTCCGCCTCAGCCTTCCAAGTAGCTGGAACTACAGGCGCACGCTACCACACCCAACTAATTTTTTTGATTTTATTGTAGAGATGAGGTCTCGGCAAGTTGCCCAGGCGGGTCTCAAACCCGCGGGCTCAGGCAGTTCGCTCATCTTGGCCTCCCAAAGCGCAGGATTATAGGCTGAGCCACCGAACCTGGCTTTTTTTTTTTTTTTTTTTTACTCAACTATTTTCTAAGAAAGTTGATCCTCACCCTTACTTTTCTGAGTGATGAGTACAAGTTTAGAACCAGGAGTGAATTGCTTTGAGCAATAGAAGAAGAGCCTGCATACCACAAACAGTTCTTTTTGTGGTCCTCCAATCAGAGACCAAGCAGCCGCTTTTCTAAATTTTGATTAGAGGCTCTGAGTTGGTAAATGAGCATGATCTGGGGATGGAGAGTAGGTTAATCTCAGCTTTTCTAATACTGAGCTTTTAATACTAATTATTTTAAGTGTTTGTGTAATACATGTACATGATTAACTCACTACTGTTCTTCTCCAGGAAGAATTCACTTTTTTGTTCATTTACTTAATTAGCAGATGTACCAGCCACAGTTATAGGTGTTGGAAATAATAGCAAGTAGGCAGAATACATAAAGTCTCAGTTTTTTTTTTTTTTTTGAGTTGGAGTCTCACTCTGTCGCCCAGACTGGAGTGCAGTGGCCGCTCCCGGCCACCGCAGCCTTGACCTGCTGGGCTCCAGTGGTCCTTCTGCCTCAGCCTTCCAAGTAGCTGGAACTACAGGTGTGCACTAGCTAATTTTTTATTTATTGTAGAGATGAGATCTCGCCAAGTTGCCCAGGCGGGTCTCGAACCCGTGGGCTCAGGCAGTCCACTCACCTCAGCCTCCCAAAGCGCGGGATTACAGGCTGAGCCACCAAGCCCGGCTAAAGTCTCAGTTTGTAATGAGTTTATACTCTATTAAGGAGCAGTGTTTAAATATTCAAATACTTAAATAATTTTGGATAGTGACAGTTGCTATGAGGATAACGAAGTTGACCTGATGAGGAAATTACATCTGATGCTACCAAGCACTAAATTTTTCTTGTAACTTTAAACTCATATCTCAGTGAAGCTAATTTAAAAATAATTTATAAATACTAAAATTCACTGATTTTTGAGTATATGGATCCATGGTTTTTCACAAACATACAGTTCTGTAAACATCACCATAATTGTGTTATGAAACTTTTTACCCCAAAATTATTTCATGCCCTTTTTCAGTTAAACCCCTTACCTCTCCTCTGTCCAACTGTTGATCTGCTTTCTGTCACTATAGTTTTGTCTTTTCTAGAATTTTTCATATAATGGAATCATACTTTTTGGGTCTGGCTACTTTTCCTTAGCACGTACTTTTGAGATTTATCTGTATTTTGTATATTAGTATTTTGTCCCTTTTTGTTGTTGTATTCTATTGTATGGGTATGCCACAATTTGTCCATTTATAGTGGACATTTGGGTTACTTTCAGTTTTTTGTTACTATAAGTAAAGCTGCTGTGAGCATTTATATACAAATCTTTGTGTGGAAATGTTTTCATTTGCAGGGTTGCTGGGTTGTAGGATAAGTGTATCTCTGTTTTCCAAAGTTTTCCCACCAGCAGCCTTGCCAACACTTGGTATCATCAAGCTTTTTAATTGTAGCCCTGTATAATCCCAGTGTTTTGGAAGGCCGAGATGGGAGGATTGCTTGAGGTCAGAAGTTTGAGACCAGCCTGGGCAACACAGTGAGACCTCAACTCTACAATAGCTGAGTGTGGTGGTGGATACTTGTAGTCTCTCTATTCAGGAGGCTGAGGTTAGAGGATTGCTTGAGTCCAGGAATTTGAGGCTGCGGTAAGCTATGGTTGCATCACTGCATTCCAGCCTGGGAGACAGAGGAAGACCTTGTCTCTAAAAAAAAAAAAAAAGAAAAAAAAAAAAAGATTGTAGCCCTGCTAGGGATTATATAGTGGCATCTTATTGTGGTTTTAATTTGTGTGTTTTCTTAATGACTAATAGTGTTGAACATATTTTCATGTGCTTATTTACCATGTATATCTTTTTTGGGGAAGAATGTTAAAAGATTTACTCATACTTTTAATTGGTTGTCTTATTATTAAGGTATAAGTTTTAAATTTTTTTGATGTATTTTGGATATTTTTCTCTTTTTTTATAGTTCATGCTGTATGCATTGTATGAAATCTTTGTTTATGCCAAATTCACAAATTCTTTTTCTATTTTTCCTAGAAGTTTTATACTTTTAGTTCTTCCATTTCAGTCTATGGATT
This sequence comes from Tarsius wallacei, assembly GCA_963574415.1. Classification (NCBI taxonomy): domain Eukaryota; kingdom Metazoa; phylum Chordata; class Mammalia; order Primates; family Tarsiidae; genus Tarsius; species Tarsius wallacei. The sequence continues at coordinate 42,882 of CAUYQG010055580.1, read as the reverse complement.
TATTTTGACTTGACTTTTGTATATGGTCCGAGGTGAGGATTGAAGTTCTAGCACCTTCCCTGCCCTGTCTTGCCCTGCCCTGCATTTTAATATCCACTTCCAGTACCCTTTGTGGAAAAGACTACCTTCACCCCATTCAGTTACCTTGACTCATTTATAAAAAATCAAACATATTTGTATGAGTCTGTTTCTGGATTCCAGTCTGTTCCATTGATGTGTGTATGTATCTTTGGATCACTACTGCACTTTACAGTAAGTTTTGGACTTGGATGATGTAAATCTTATGACTATTACTTAAAAAATGTTTTAGCTATTAATTTGCATTGTAGTGTAAATTTTAGAGTCAGCTTGTCAGTTTCTACAAAAAGCGCATGTTGAGATTTTGGTTAGAGTGCATTGAATCTGTAAGTCAACCTGAAGAGAATTGACCAATATTGAGTCTTTCCAATACATGAATAAGGCATATTGTGTTTTTTAAAATTAAAAATAAAAGGAAAATAACTTTATTTAAACAACTGTACTTTTTCTATTAGCATTTCATCCAGGGTGTAATTGTTATACAGATCAATATATTAAAAATGTCTTGGGCAGTTTAGTTGTTGTAAAATGTAATTGATTTAATAGTATAAGAGCTTGCAAATTTTCAGTACTGAAATTCAAGTGCAAAAATAAGGTTTAAGTTTAACTTCACTGATAGTGAACTCTAAGAGCCCCAAACCAGGTCCTGAATTGGCATGATATAGTTCTATTTTGAATACCAGTAGAGTTATAGGCCCAAAATGGAATGATTTTGGCCTATTTCCTTAAGTAAGCCTGATATTTGAGTTTTGGAATAGGTGTCTTTGTCTTGTAAGTGGGAAACTAAAATACATAAAAATACCAAATTGTTAGAAAATATGCCTACCCTTCAGTTTAGTGATATTTATGCTTCTGTGTCTGGCTTGACATTATCTGGTGTTTGAAATATGTAGGAAATAGAACAATGCAGTTTGTACAAATTAAATAGATAACAGTTCATTTTTATTCATGCACACTTATGTCAACTGTTGAACACCAGCTTTTTGACAGTTATAATAATTGGACTAAATGTAAATCAGAAATTAAGATGATTTTAAACCTATCTTGTAAAATGTTATATAATGGTGGTTGAATGATAGTTTTACTTGACTATTTTCAAAAGTATCTATAGTTCATTTCAGTTATATAGCTGCTTGCTTCTGAAGTAATCATTAGTTGGCAACCATTTGAGACTTTTTCATGGTCCTCTTGGGAATGCATAGTGGAATATAGTTCTGTAGTATTAAATAATGTAGAAATAGATGTTGGAATATAGTTTATGCTGCATTGTCAATCTGTTGAACATTTACTCCCATCCATTGATCCAAAATACTTTCCTTTATTATAGTGCCTCTTCTTTGCTGTCTTGTCCCTTTTCATCTGTACCCTTTCCTAGGGCAACTGACTGTTCTCTTCTGCTTCCATTTCCCATCTTCTTTTTCTGTTGTACTACCAGAAATCCCTATTCTTTGGTTCTCTTCTGTATTTTTTTCTTTTTCTCAAAGTTTTGTTTACCTGCTTGTCTTAATTTATAAATTTGCTTGAATACAATTTCTGGAACTTTTAGAAAATAATAGATTATTAAGCAAGTGGCTTAAGAGCATTTTAGAAAATCAAGTGATGTAGTTATCACTAGGAAGACATATCTAGACTATGTTGGGCACCTGCTTTACGTGAGTCATTTTTATATGATGCTATTTCTGATTCTCACAGCATGTGATACTATGCAAAATGGATATCACCTTCATTTTAATAATGAAAGTTTAGAAAGATTGAAGTTTTTGCTCTAATTCATATAATGAAAGCTTGGGTTTGGGTTGAAGCACAAGTTTTTCTGACTCCAAAATATTAGGTAACTTACCTTTGAGTTTTAGTAAGGCATTTGACTACACTGTTCATGAAATCATGGATAAGATGAAGAAATGTGACTTGATACTAAGGATGGTTGGAATGAATTTGTAACTAGTCTTTGTAGTCAAGCATGGTAGTTCATGCCTGTAATCCCAGCACTTTGGGAGGCCAAGGTGGGAAGTTTGCTTGAACCCAGGAGTTTGAGACCAGCCTAGGCAATATAGTGAGACCTCGCCTCTACCCAACCCCACCCCCCAGATTAGCTTGGCATGGTGATGCATGCCTGTAGTCTAGCTGTTTGGGAGGCTAAAGCAGGAGGATTGCTTGAGCCTGCAATTTGAGACTGGTGAGCTGTGATCATGCCACTGCCCTCCAGTCTGGGTAATGAAGTAAGACTCTCACTCAAAAAAAAAAAAAGAATACTCTTTCTAATATATTGGTGTCAACCATGACCAAGATTTCAGGTAATGTACCAGAGGGGTCTATCTTAGTCCTACCTAATAACAAAAAAAGAAATCAAACAAATAGCAACCTCCACCATAGTTGAAACTGCACTAGCTTTGGATTTGAGAGAGCCTTGGTTTAATGATAGTTCAAATGGAGAAGATTTAAGGACGGGTGTTGGATTACGTTAATCTTATGGGCTAACAATGCTAATGTGGAGTTGTGACCAAGAAAACATAGAAGAAGGGAGATAATGTTTCTATTAGACTCTGTGCTGGTATTATGTTATAGCAGAGTATCATATTTTATGTAGAATTTTGACTGACTGTAGTACAAAGGGAGATAAGGAAACATTTAGAATTTATCGAAGGGTTACAGAATATTTCTTCTGGAGAAGCAAAAAGAGGATGAGTGTGAAATGTCAGATATTAGAAATTTTCCTCTCTAATTCTAGAAAGCAGAACTAAAATCTCTTAAGGAAGCAGATTTAGGGTTATGTTACTAAAACCAGATATTTCTAATAATTTAAGATGATCAGTTATCCAAGGAAAGGGTGAGAAGATAATCTAAAATTGTCTGAGCAGTGGAATTGGCTGCCCTGTGAGGCAGTGAACTCAGTTATCAAATCTATGTTCATGTGGAAGCCACATGATCACCTGTCTGATATTGTAGAAATGGATTAAGAATTGGTTGCTTTCAAACTTTTTTACCTCTCTCTATAGTAAAAAACACATTTTTCATTGCAAATCAATCTGAAACCTATGGGTATTTGAAATAAGAAATTTCATGCAATAAGAGGCATCCACATTGAATGTGCTAGTATTTTCTGTTGTGTTTCATTATTTTAAAAAGGAAGGTGGTTAATCACTAAATTGATTTAGCAGTTCACGAATGAATTGTTACTCATTTCAAACTTCACTGGACTAGAATAAATCTCTAAAATCCAAGCAACACTACGATCCTGTGATTATTAGTTCAACTAATAATGTAGAACTAAAAGTTGGGCCTAGAAAATACCACACTGTAGATGCCTGGAAGCTGTTAATTTTGGTCAACCTCTAGGGAGGGTTGAGAAAATATTGTATCCTTCAGTTTCTTTTTTTCCCCACTGTCATCCTTGCTCCACCATATTCTCCCCTAGTCAGGCTTTACCATTGTTTCTTCTTTCTCCTTAATCCTTCTTTTATCCTTTTGAAGAATCTCCTCTTAAATAATTTTTCATTACAGTAAGTCCCCTACATATGAACAAGTTTTGTTCCGAGAGCAAATTAGATACAATTTGTTCATAAGTCCAACAAAGCTTACCTAGGTACCCACCAAACACAATTGACTGTATAATACTGTACTGTAATAAGTTTATAATACTTTTCACACAAATAATACATAAAAATAAAACATTTTTAATCTTACAGTACAATACCTTGAAAAGTAGTAGTACAGTGCAGTACAACAGCTGGCATACAGGGGCTGGCATTGAGTTAACAGGCAAGAAGAATTACTGACTAGAGGAGGAAAAGAGATGGTAGAGCTGAAGCAATGGGAGACAGATGGCAAACTGCAGTTTCACTCACACCTGATGTTGATGGCACAAGTTCTGGTTCTTGCTGGATTCAATTCTATCTACCCTCTTGAAAAAATGATTCAGTGATGTCTGGGTAGTCGTTCTTTTTTTCTTGTCATAGATGACACGGTAGCACTGGATTGCATTCTGAATGTCTGCTGCAACCTTTGTGTATGGGTCCTGTGCCTCAAAAACTAACAGTGCCTCCTCAAATAGTGCAAACTCATGTTCACATCTTTTGAAAGTTCTCAACTTGAAGGTTTCTATGTAGGGGACTAACTGTACCTTGTTTTTCCCCCTGAATTAACACTTAGTGTCAATTTGTTATTTCATTTAATGTTTTTCTTGGATTCCTAATAACTTCTTCAGGTAGTTACATATACACCTAATCTTTAAGTAAGAGGTAATTACTTGGCTTTCTTATTTGAAACTCATCGTCTTCATCTACCTGAAGTAGTATGACACCTAACTCCTTTTTTTTTTTTGAGTTGAGTTCTCACTCTGTTGCCCAGGATAGAATGCAGTGGTGCAGTAGTACACTCATAGCTCACCGTAGCCTCAACCTTCCAGGCTCAGGTGAGCATTCTGTTTTGGCCTCCCAAGTAGTGAGTGCCACCATGCCCAGTTAATTTTTTGATATTTTTGGTAGAGATGAGGTCTCACTATGTCACCCAGGCTAGTCTTGAACTAACTCTTGGGCTCAAGCAATTCTCCTTCTGTCACAAAGACTGGTCTTCAACTCTTGGGCTCATGCAATTCTCCTTTCTTAGCCTCTCAAAGTGCTGGGATTACTATGCATGAGCCACCACACCCAGCCTCTAATTTCTTGAAAAGGATTGTGGAGGAAAAAAGAAAAGACAAAATAAATAAGGTGTTTCACTTGAGTCACACAAGAAGTTGTTCTGTGTAAACTTCTAACTAATGTTACTCAGTTTTAGAACAGGTTTGCTGGAGTAAATGGACAAGGCAAAAGGATATAGTTTCTTAAAGTTTTTAAAACCAGGTGTCTTTGAGATTAAAGTGAAGTAGATTGCACAAAGTACAATGATAACTTTTTGTTGTACTAAGGAATTGTGATTATCTTTAGTATTATGGAAAAACTGATTCCCAAATGCCATATCTATTTGATCTAATATTGTAAAATGATTGGTAATTTAACTCAGTGACCTGCATGTGGACTGTTATTTGTGATCAATAGTCTCTAGACTAGTAATCCCTACTAGTCCCATCCACCTACTTTCTCCTTCCCCTTCCTCTGTGAGGTATAATCTGTGATTATGGATTTACAGTCATGTGTCATTTAATGACAAGGATATGTTCTGAGAAACATGTTTAGGAGACTTCATTGCTTTACAGACAGGCAGTGTACTTACACAAACCTAAATGGTATAGCCTACTACATACTTAGACTATAAGATGTAGCCTGTTGTTCCTAGGCTACAAACATGTGCAGCATGTTACTGTTAAGTGTTTATATATCTTTTTTTTTAACTTTTAATTTTTTTATTTTAAAGATGTGGGGTACAGTTCAGGGTTGGGTATACAAATGTTCATTATGCAGGTACTCTTATTGGTGAGGTGTAAGTGTTTATATATCTAAGCATAGAAAAGGAACAGTAAAAATACAGCAGAAAAGATGGGCCTAGACATGGTACCTCACGCCTGTAATCCCAGTAGTTTGGGTGACCAAGGTTGGAGGATTGCTTGTGCCTAGGATTTCAAGACCAGCGTGGACAACACAGCGAGACCTCATCTCTACAAAAAAACACAAAAATTAGCTGGGTGTGGGGGCACTCACCTGTAGTCCCAGCTACTTGAGAGGCTGAGGCAGAAGGGTCACCTGAACCCAGGAGGTTGAGGCTATGGCGAGCTGTGGTCAGTCGACTTCCCCCCAGCCTGAGTGACAGAGTGAGACCCAGGCTAAAAAAAAAATCAATCTTTCTAATAAAAAACAAAAGATAAAAAAAAATGGTACACCTGTAGAGAGTACATACTATAGATAGAACTTGCAGGACTGGAAGTTGGCTGTCAGTGAGTTAGTGAGTGAGTGGTGTGAAGGCCTAGTACATTACTGTATACTTCTGTAGATTTTATAAACACTGTACATTTAGATTACACTAACTGTATGAAAATATTTTTCTTCAATAAATTTACCTTAGCTTACTGTAACTTTTTTACTTTAAAATTTTTTTACTATAAACTTTTTACTTAAAATTTTTTGACTCTTTTATAACATTTAGCTTAAAACACAAACGCATGGTACAGCTGTAAAAAATATTTTCATTCTTTATATCCTTATTCTATAAGCTGCTTTTTTAATTTAAAACTTTTTATTTTATTTCATTTTTTACTTTCTAAACTTTTTTCTTAAAAACTAGGACACACACTCTTATTAGCCTAGACCTGCACAGGGTCAGGATTAGCAATATGCCTGTCTTCCGCCTCCACATCTTGTTCCACTGGAAGGTCTTCAAGGTCAGTAACATGCATGAAGCTGTCATCTTCTGTGATAACAATGTTTTCTTGTGAAATGCCTCCTGAAGAAACTGCTCGAGGCTATTTTACAGTTAACTTTTTCTCTCGTTAGTTAACTTATTTTTTAGTAGAGTACACTCTAAAGTAAAAAAAGTGCCGGTCTCGGTGGCTCAGCCTGTAATCCCTCGCTTTGGGAGGCTGAGGTGAGTGGATTGCCTGAGCCCGCGGGTTCGAGACCCGCCTGGGCAACTTGGCGGGACCTCATCTCTACCATAAATCAAAAAATCAGCCGGGCGTGGTAGCGCATGCCTGTTATTCCGGCTACTCGGAAGGCTGAGGCGGAAGGATCGCCGAACCCAGCAGGACGAGGCTGCAGTGGCCTGGAGCGGCCACTGCACTCCAGTCTGGGTGACAGAATGAGACAACAACTCAAAAAAAAAAAAAAGAAGTAAAAAAAGTATGGTAAATACATAAACCAGTAACATAGTTGTTTATTGCCATAAAGTTCATTATCAACTGTTTGTAATTGTTTGTGCTATACAATGTCTGGCAACACAATAGGTTTGTTTGCACCAGCTTCACCACAAGCACATGAGTAATGTGTTGCTCTGTGATGTTTAATGATAACTAGGACATCACTGGGTGACAATTTTTCAACTCCATTATAGGAGCACCACCATATATGTGGTCCCTTGTTGATTGAAATGTCCTTAATGGGGTGCATGACTATATTTAAATATGAACCTAAGCAAAGCAAAATTCGTTGGGTAGATGTGTAACAAATTGTAACCACTTTAGAGCACAGAGAGAAGGTGGTTTGCTAGATGGAAGACCATTTCTGAAACAGAAGAATGATTTTTTGAAATTCGTTAGCATGACAACACAAAAGGTACCTTGTCCACTACCAGGGGGAGTGAGGGCTGGTTAGAGGCCCAAATTTCATCTGCATGCAGCCTACTTAAGGTAGTTAATCCTAACTTGTACTCCACATTGCTTTAGTAGAGTTTAAAAAATTTATTTTAGCATATTGATAGCTCTGGAAAAATTGAAGTATAGTTTTAAAAGTGATTTTTTTGTGTGTGAAATATTTTAAGACGATTAAAGTAAATTATATACACTTTATGAGCAAAGAGATTGAGGTGGAGCAATAAGTTAAAATTATAATTATCAAAAGACAAGAAAGATAAAGTATTCATTACCTTTTCATTTAAATCTAATCACAATTTATCCTTTTAGTTATCAGAGAGGCGACTACTCTGAGTATCATTTGGTATATTCTTTACAGTCTTTTTTTCTGTGTATTTTTTGCATAGCTTATATTGTGCTGTACATAATTTTGTATCTTGTTCTTTTTATTAAATATAATTTTTCTGGCTTGGTATTAACTGAATGGATATACCTACCATATACTTAATAGTTTCATTTTAAAATCCAGTGATACACAATAAAGACTTCTGAGTTTCAGGAACTGTTCAGATCCTTTTATCCCACTGGAGTTATGTTTTCTTGTATATTGCTTGAAATAGGTGTTTTCTTAGATTTTGAATGTCATTAAACAAAAGACTTTGATTGTAGTAAAATTTGACCTATACTGCTTTTCTTTTTTTCCTTCTCCCATTGCTTATATCTTATCAAATTTAGTGCAGTGTTTTCCTTGTTAGAGGAATGTAGTAGCACACAGCTTAGGACTTAAAAGTATTTTTAAGTTATGGTGTGTTCTCTTATTCTCATCAAAATTAGAGAAAGAGATATGTCTAAAAATTATTAGGTCTTGCTGGACACCGTGGCTCACACCTGTAATCCCAGCACTTTGGGAAGCCAAGGCAGGAGAATTGCTTGAGCCCATGAGTTCAAGACCAACCTGGGCAACATGGTAAACTCTCGTTTTTACAAAAAATATGAAAATTAGCAGGGCATGGTGGCAGTAGTCCCAGCTACTCTGGAGTCTGAGGTGGAAGGATCGCCTGAGCCCATCCTGGGTAGCAGAGTGATATCTGACAAAAAAAAAAAAAAAAAAAAAAAAAAAGGAACAGGAAGTCCTTCTTCCATGTATTTACCATATTATTTTTTCTTTTTCCTTTTCTTTCTGTGTTGCTATTGCTTAGTTCATGCATTTTGAATAAATGATGCCGTAACTTTTCCTTTGAGATGTCAATCAATAAAAGTAGCTATTGCATTAATTTCCCCCTTTTATTTATTTATATTTATATTTTAAAATTGTGGGGTATAATAGTTTCCCCCTTTTAAGATTAAACTAATGAAGGTAACAAATATGGAATGTGTGGAATGATTAACAAAGACTGGCATACTAATGCTCTCGGCTACTAAATTTCAGAAGTTTTAATACTGGTGAAAGCTAACATTAACATCAGTGTCTTTGTCCATGGTGCTATGAAGATATATGGTAATGGGGAAGGGTCTGAGCTGGAAATCTGAGCATGAAACTGAATCAGAATCATGAATTTGGAAGTGAGTTCTGGTCTTTTTTGGCTACCTACAAGTCACTCGATCTTTCTGCTTTTTTCTTTATTCATTAAATAAATACAACTAATTTAATAATAACAGCTAACATTTATGAGATTTTTTTTTTTATATGCCACACTAAGGACTTCTTACATGAACTATTAGCTAATTATTATGATGTCACCATGTTAGGAAAAATAATACAGCATTTCATGTGATGAGAACTGTTTTCTGTTTGATTTGTGGTTGGTTGCTAATGCATTAGAATATACCTACTTGTAAACTTTCCTGCAGTCTTATTCAAGGTGAATTGATTTTTTTTAGATGTAGCAGTAAGGCATTCTTGCAAAAAGCAGTTATTTTGGCCTTTCTGTATTGTAGAATTGAGGCACGTTAGAGATACTTGAGGTGGATTATTACTTTTTTTAATTTAAAAAAATGAGAAAAAGGGAATTACTTAGTATACTCTCAAAGGCATCATGATTTTTTAATTGAAAACTGTCCTGAAGCCTGAAGAGAGCCAGACTTGTGGGGAAGAGCCGTGACAGGGCGGGGAGTAATGGAAATGCACTTAATCTTGGCTGCATCTTATAAAGGCTACATTTTTGTTTTGTTGATTGATTAGCTTAAGTTCCTAAATGTAATAATGTTGGATGGCACGGGCATTTTGGGTGTGTGTGCATTTTGGTAGAAGGTAGGGTTGGAGTGGAGATATAGCTATTAGGGAAATCTAAGAACAGAGGAATCTTGATTTTTCTCCTTTGTTGACTCCCCAGGGACCTTCTTAGCTTCTTACCAATCAATTGATACCAGTAGTATTAAAGTGTTAGTGGAAAAATTGTTTAACTTATTAGCAATTAGGATTTAACAACAAAAATACCAGAAGAAATAAATAGCACCGAGAACAAATTTCCTTCATGATTTCAAATGGTAAATATGAGATAATTTCCAGTGGATTCCCTATTCCCTCACCCTTTTTTTTTTTTTTTTTTTTGGAAACATCGTCAAGCCTTCAGCTGACCAGATGTCATTTCTTTGACCTAAAGATGCTTTTAATGACATGGAACTCAAAGCAGCAGTCATTTCCTCTTTCTGCAGTAGATTGCACTGATACTGTTAAATCTGTTGTGAGACTAGTCTTGTCTTGGGAAAGAATGAATACGGATGCTCTTTGAATATGATGGGGCTACGTCTTAGTTAACTCATTGTAAATTGGAAATATCGTTAAGTCAGAAATATGCTTAATATACGTAACTTACTGAACATCATAACTTAGCCTAGTCTACCTTAAATGTGCTCAAAACCAAGAGTGAGACTCCAACTAAAAAAAAAAAAAAATGTGTGTGTGTGTGTGTGTGTGTGTGTGTGTGTGTGTGTGTGTGTGTATATATATATATATCAGAACACATTAGCCTACAGTTCAGCAAAATTGCTTAACAACTTGTCTTCAAATATAGTATTGAATATCTCTTGTAATTTATTGAATACTGTACTGAAAGTGAAAAACAGAATGGTTGTATGGGTACTGTAGTAAACTAGAAAAATTTTAAGTCATCCCATCATAAGTTGGGGACTGTTTGTATTGGTTTTAGTTCATTGTTTTTTAAAGAAATATATCAGGGGTGCCAAAAAATATATATACACATGTTAAGGGACATGTTATCTATGTATTACTTTTAGTTTGTCATCATCAGAAATGTCTGGATGCTTATGGTAACCACTTTGAACATCTCTTGTAATTGCAGAAGTCAAATGTGACTTGTATTCATCTTTTGTTATTGGTATATATTGAGTATTACAGTTTTAATAGTTTTTTTCCTTTCTTAAAATGTATATACATATTTTTGGCACCCTCTGTACATTCTCATTGTAGAGAATTTTGAAAACCATTTGGAAGAAATTAATGAGCTATAATCCTATTACCTGTAGATAAAACATTGATACCTTTTTTCCCAGTTTTTTTCCTATATATTGTAAAATCATCTCTCAATTAAATGGAATGATGGGTTGGGGAAGGAATGGCCTTTAAAGATAATCTCAGATCTTGGTTAAAATTATAATATGGGCCAGGCACAGTGGCTCATGCCTATAATCCCAGCACTTTGGGAGGCTGAGGTGAGAGGATTGCCTGAGCCCTTGGGTTTGAGACCAGCCTGGGCAACTTGGTGAGACTTAATCTCTACAATAATTTTAAAAAGTGGCCAGGTGTGGTGGTACGTGCCTGTAATCCCAGCTATTTGGAAGGCTGAAGCAGAAGGATCACCTGAGCCCAGCAGGTTGAGGCTATGGTGACTGTGAGCATGCCACTGTACTCCAGCATGAATGTTTTATTATTTCAGTATAATGGCAAGTCATTGTGAAATTGGAAGAATAGTTCTGACAGGTATAGCTACCCTACTCAGGGAACCTATTAGCTTTTGCTTGTTAACACTTGAGAGAAACAGGAATTAGCAAGATTGGCAGTAGGCTTATTTGTGGGATAATAGCTCAAATAATTCAGTATTTAACCATTTCAGAAGTGGGTTGGCGTTCTATCAGTTGTGCAGAGGAACTTTAGGAGCTCTTTTTTGGAAATGGGCCTTAGGTGAGTCTCTGTATATATACTGTTTCACTTACATGACTCGTTCACAATTTGTGTATTAATTCTAATTGAAGTGCCTTATTTTTTTTAAAAGTAGAATTTCCTAGACTATAGTGGATCTTTGGAAGAAGCTTGACTACTTGCTTCATACTGTATAGCAATGTACAGCTGAAATATGAATTTATTCTTGTAATTTAATTGATAAAGTTATTGTTAACTTTTATTCCTTTTTCCAGTTTCTCTTCAGCAACGGGTTGCAGAATTGGAAAAAATTAATGCCGAATTTTCACGTGCACAGCAGCAGCTTGAGCAAGAATTTAATCAAAAGAGAGCAAAATTTAAGGAGTTGTATCTGGCTAAAGAGGGTAAGTTCTTAAGTCTTCCACCAATCTGCATACTAAAACACCCTTAAAATGTTATGTTTTTTGGTAATATAGTGTTAATTTTATCATTGACTAAACCTTGATTTTATTTGTACTTGTGTAATAAAAGATTATTAGAGGCTAGAGTTAAGAATGAGATTGCTGAGCACAGTGGCTCATGCCTGTAATCCCAACACTTTGGCCAAGGCAGGAGGATCCCTTGATCCAGGGAGTTTGGGATTAGCTTGGGCAACATAATGAGACCTCAACTCAACAACAACAACAAAATTAGCTGGACGTAATGGTGCATGTCTGTAGTCCCAGCCACTCAGGAGGCTGAGACTAGAGGATCACTTGAGTCCAGGAGGTTGAAGTTGCAGTGAGCTGGGATTGCGCCACTGCCCTCCAGCCTGGGTGATAGAGGGAGATCCTATTTCAAAAAAGAAGGAGAATTAAAAAAGAATGGGATTAAAAAAAAAAAAAAGTTAAAAAATGCATTATTTAGATTTTTCCTTGTTTTTTGACCTTAGTTGTTGGTATTTAATGTAGTAGGCTGCATACTCGTGAGACGTGAGACTTTCAGTGCTCTTAACACTTGAGATACAGTCCTAGGCAAACTGGGACTGTTTTTGACATTATAATATAGCTTTAGCCATGTTACATTAAAACTGACATTTCATGGAATTAATCCAGCAAATATTTAGTTATCACCAAATATTTAATACCTACTATGCGGCAGACATTGTACTTAGAGCAAAATTTATGTGGTTCTTTAACTTTGTTGACCTCAATTAGGAAACAGATATGAAGTAATTTTATGATGAATTGTTAAAAAGGAAACTGTATAAGGCAAATACTTGAAGGAATATGATGAGGGACCTGATTTGAAGGATCAAGGAAGGAGTTTATATTCTGGATATTGACCTAGAATGATAAGGATATTGTTTTCACAGTTCTCTAGACCAGTGGTTTTCAAAGTGTGATTGTGGAGCAGCAGCATCGGCAGCATTATCACCTGAAAAAGTTGTTAGAAATGCAAATATTTGGATCCTACTTAGATTAACTGAGTCAGAAACTGTGGGATCCTAATCCAGATACATGCAGTATTTTAAAACTACTGGCTTTATCCTAGAGTAGTGACTTTCAAACTTTAATGTGCCTAAAAATCATATGGAGAGCTTCTTAAACCACAGTGTGTTTGATGAGGCCTGGGAATTTGCATCTCTAATGACCTTATAGGTGGTTCCAATTACTGCTAGTCCAAGGACCACAGCTGAGAACTTCTGTTCTAGGCTAGTGACAATGCAACTTTTTACGTACTCCATAAAGTATGTATATACACCTTTTGCACAATTTAAGTTGATGTTTAAAATTTTTTAAGTTGGCTGGGTTCAGTGGCTCAGCCTGTAATCTCAGCACTTTGGGAGGCCAAGGTGAGTGGATTGTCTGAGCCCACGGGTTTGAGACCAACCTGGGCAACTAGGCGAGACCTCATCTCTACAGTAAATCAAAAATTAGCCAGGTGTGGTAGCACATGTCTGTAGTTTCAGTTACCGGGAAGGCTAAGGCGGAAGGCTCTCTTGAGCCCAACAGGTCGACGCTGGGGTGGCTGTGAGCGTGTCATAGCACTTCAGCCAGGGTGACAGGGTGAGACTCCAACTCAAAATAAAATAAAATAAAATAAAATCAAAAATTTTAAGTTTAAAAAGATGTGAAGGATACAAATTTTATCATTGTCAATACTTGTAATTTTAAATTAAAACATTATACTTTAAAAAGTTATTTATTTGTTTATTTGTTTGTAGAGATGATGTCCCACCAAGTTGCCCAGGCTGGTCTTGAACCCCTGGGTTCAAGCAGTTCTCTCGCCTCTGCTTCCCAAAGTGCTGGGATTACAGGTGTGAGCCAGCGTGTCTGGCACAAAACATTGTACTTTTAAACATATGCAGTGGAATAAGAATATCATAGTGATTTAGTATCCATCACCACCATTTAACAAAAAATTCATGAGTAAGTTTTTTAGTGGAAATTTTACATGTTTTTCCCCTTCTTGACATCTCTCTTAGAATTTTATTCTTAAAAGTGATTCTGAAACTTGAATGTGTATCAGAATTAACTGTAGGGTTTGTTAAAACAAAGATTGCTGGATCCCACTCCAAGAATTTCTATTTCATTAGGTCAGTGGGATCCTGGAATTTGCATTTCTAGCAAGTTACTAGGTGATGCTGATGTTACTGGTTCAGATACATGCTTAGAGAACCACTGGTCTAAAGTAATATTTTGTGGCTTGAAAGTTTGTAAAAAATGTTTTGATCAGAGTTATCTCCAGCAAAAATAAGCATATAAATTTCCTATACTGAAGTATTATTAAGATTGTTAGAGGCCGGATGTGGTGGCTCACGCCTATAATCCCAGTACTTTGGAAAGTCGAAGTGAGAGGATTACCTGAGCCCACGGGTTCGAGACCAGCCTGGACAACTTGGCGAGACCTCATCTGTACAATAAATCAAAAAATTTGCTGGATGTGGTGGCATGCGCCAGTAGCTCCAGCTGCTTGGAAGGCTGAAGTGGAAGGATTGCAGGTCAAGGCTGTGGTGGCTGCGAGCGTGCCACTGCACTCCGGCCTGGGTGACAGTGTGAGACTCTGACTCAAAAAAAAAAAAAATTGTTAGAAATACACAGTTGGTCACACTATAGATATATTTAAAAAATAAATGTTAAAATGTAAAAATTTTTAGAAATGTGGCTCTTTAAAAGTATATTGGGTCTCCCCATTAAATCAGTAATCTCTAGATGAATATTATTTACTGCTAGGAAACAATAATTATCAGAATCAATTCTATTGCAATTTTTTTTGGTAGATTACATGGAGGGATTTTTTTTTTTAAAGATATAAATGCTGAGAACCCTTGGTTTCATAAATAAGTAGATATAAATAGAGTTTTATTATAGCAATTATTCAATTCTCTTAACTCTTTCTGAATTGTATGCTAAATTATATAGTGTTTTGGCATAAAAAAATATTTTTGTTCTTTCAGCTAACAACTCAAGTCTTCCTTCAATTTTGTTTATTTGTTTGCTTGTTTGTTTTGAGTTGGAGTCTCACTCTACTGCCCAGGCTGGAGAACAGTGGCATGATCATGACTTACTGCAGCCTCAACCTCTTGGGCTCTAGCAATCCTTTTGCTCCAGCCTCCCAAGTAGCTGATACTACAGACATTTGCCACTACATCCAGCTAATTTTTAATTTTTTTTGTAGAGATGAGGTCTTGCTGTGTTGCCCACACTGGTCTTGACCTCTTTTGGGTTCAAGCAGTCTTCCTGCCTTGTTCCCAAAGTGCTGGGATTACAGGTGTGAACCACTGTGCCTGGCCAATTTTGTTAAAATTGACTTTGCAACCACCTGATCTGCCAAAAGATTTGTTACATTGTTATTAGTCATTCACTTTTTTATTACTGACAGTGATTTTTTAAATTGTCTATGTGGTTTGATACAATAAAGGAGTTTTTAACACAGGGTAATGAACCAGAGTAAAATTATACTCTGAATGGAAAGTTCTTAGACCTTGCAGGATTTAGCCCTGACTTTGTAAGGCCTACTGACTGTAGTATGGGATGATGTTCAGTTTTCTCATGACTTGTAGGAGGGCTGTTCCTATTTTATTTTGTTCCTTCATGGGCTGGTAAGGAGATAGCAAAGCTGATGTCCACGTCTGGGCCTGGTGGCACTCTGCAAGACACTGTGGAGGTTGAGATGAATAAGATATAGTTTCTGTTTTCAAGGAAGTATATTGTGAATAATGATAAGGGAGACAAAAATTTAAAACATGTTAAAGAAAAAGATAGCATAGTCTACTCTGGTGGAAGCTACATTTTGTACAGTATCAGCATTGTTTCAATATGTGCTAAGTATCATGAGAAATAAGTTCTGTCTGGTTATTCAGTGCTTATGTAAAGTTGTTATCCTCCTCTCCCTTTTCAAATTTGTTTCCACCTTTGAATTGACAAGGCACCACTGTAAGCTCTGTGCAGTGTATGTTCTTGTCAAGATGACCTTAATACAATTAATGTATATACAGTAGGTCATAGTAGTTTTTCTTCTGATGATTAGTTCAAATCCAAAATGATGCTGGCTTTTGACATCCCTTTTTTCCTTTCCCTCTCATACCAATACCTCTGTAGCTTGGTTTTCCTCTCTACAGAATAACCTTGTTTTTCTTGTTTTTCTTTATTCAATACATTGAAACTAATATTGTCCAAAGCTTGTTGTTTTGCTGTTTTTCTCTGTCCCAAATCGTTATTAGGATTTCCTTTGTTTTCTCATTATTTTTGAAATTATAAAATTGACTTTTGTCTAAGATGCTGAAGAAATGAAAATGACCAAGAACCTCTCATTTCTGAAATGCATTATCAATTACAGTTTTATATCTGTGAAACTATGTGGTTTGATACAATAAAGGAGTTTTTAACACAGGGTAATGAACCATAGTAAAATCATACTCTGAGGGCAAGTTCTTAGACCTTACAGGATTTAGCCCTGACTTTGTAAGGCCTACTGACTATAGTATGGGATGGTGTTCCGTTTTCTCATGACTTGTAGGAGGGCTGTTCCCTATTTTATTTTGTTCCTTCATGGGCTGGTAAGGAGATAGCAAAGCTGATGTTTTAAAAAGCTTTTATAAACCCTTTTTAAGTAGCCCTGTAGGTTAGTTCAAAAAACATACTTGATATGTTAAAATTGCTTTGATCACACATCATCAACAAGGATACCTGCATAATCAATGTTTCTATACCTAACCCTGAATTGCACCCCGCTTCTTTATTTTTTTTTTTAAAGTTTGCTTTGATAACATCTAGACCCAATAAATAATCTTTTGTATATTATTGTATCTTTACTGACTGAAGTCCTCTAGAAACTTAAGCTAGCCATAGAGAACATTTGAGGTGACTTTTTAACAAAATTCCAAAGCAGATATTGTAATCCTTTTTGAGAATTTTTGGTGGCATTCCTAAAGAAAATGCATAGTGTGTAAAAGGTTATTGCTGACTATATAGTTTCTGTCTTGGCTGTTAGCCTATATCATAAGAAAAATAAAATTAGAATATTTTCTCTAAAGCAGCAGCTTATGTTATTGCATGTACTATAAAGTCTAAATCTAGTTTTTTATGATTGTCATAGGCGTTAATAGTATATACCATGATTTATATGTGCTCAGCAGTGTTTGTTTTGTCTTTGAGCAAAACCAGGTCAAGGTAGCTCCAGAAGTCCAAACGTTGTTTTTTCCCCAATAGGGACAGCTTTAGCTTTGGTGTTGCAATAGCTATGCTTGCATTTACTTGGAGAATAGCTGAAATATAACTGCAAACAATAATGAGGATTGCTAATAAAAGAGATTATTACCTTTTGACACCTCTTACTGCCTGTTTTTGACTTCCCATTCGTTTTTCAGCAGACTTCATCTGGGAATGTTATAAATATATTTATTTTACTTTTTATAAATATATTTCTAAAACTTTTGTTACATTTCTTTTGAACTTGAAAAAAGTTTTTTCTGATTTAGCTTTTTTTTTTTTTTAAACTGATTTCAATACAAAGCTTGGCACTGCAGCAGTATTTGTGTTTTAGAAATCCTTAGTTTTGGACAGTGCATAAGAGTCCATTACATGAAACACCAAACAAAAGGCCATAGAATTCTCAATTTGAGGAAAATTAGTAGAAATAGAGCTCAGGGCTAATTATCAGAAGACACTGAAATTTTCTGGTGGTGTTCAAAGGCTTTCATATATGGTCATAATTTATATAATATAAAGCTTTAATGCTAACTCATCAGAGTTTTAATAGTGAAGAGCTAGGTTTAGAAAACTATTTGTGGCATAAGCTTGCACTTAGATATGGAAATGAAACGAGTTATTTTTTTTTAAAGTAAAAATCATTAGAAATCTTGGAAGCAAAAGATAAGAAATTGAAATTATGTTTAAAAAATTATTGAAGCTGTGGACAAGAGATTGTATCAAGTTTGAAAACAGGCCCGCACTTTGGGAGACTGAGGTGGAAGGATTGCTTGAACCCAGGAGTTAGAGACCAGCCTGGGCAACATAGCGAGACCTCATCTCTGCCACACACACACACACAAATTAGAAAACAATATTGAGGAATTCTCCTTCCTAGTGAGACAAAGAGAAGGAAATAACAAAGAACATATCAAAGACATAGAGGAAGGATTGAGAACCTCCAACACACGTCTAAAAAGAATTCCAGGGGAAGAAAATGGAAGGAATAGTAAAGACTATATTAAGAGATAATAACTGAGATTTTACATGCACTAAAAAAAAGTGAGCCCTTAACAGAAATACTGAGTACCAAGCAGGATAAATAATAGTAAATTCATACCTTGACACAGTTCTTAAACAGTGGTATACATCAAGAATGTAAAGAAAATGTTAAAAGCTACCAGAGAGAAGGAACAGTTACAATGACAGGAGATCTCATAAGCACAATATAGAAGACAATGAAATAATATCTTAAAGTGTAGAGAAAAAGTAATTGTCAACCCAGGATTTTATATGCAGCTAAATTATTTAAGAGTGAGGTTAAAATATATTATTTCAGGCATAAGAAAACTAACACTATTTATCACCTCCATAATTACTAAGAGAACTAGTAGAGATGAGCATTTGCAAAAAGAAAAGTAATAAACATAGAAGAAATATGTAGGATATAAAAGACAGTGCAAAGTACAGAGACCCATAAATCTATTTTAAAAATATACTTTCCTATTAACTTAAAAAAACAAAACAAAACAAAACTAGGCAGTAATAACAATGCTTCAATGCTTAAAGTAAAAAGCATTGAAATGATGTAGAAAACTACCTCATAACAGAAGAAGAATCTACCAAAGAAATGTCACAATCATAAACTTTTATGTACCTAACAAAATATCCTTCAAATGTCAAATGAAACAAAAGATAACAGAATTACAAGGGGATAAATGCACACATGGGAGATGTTTAATTGTCTGTCATTTGCAAGGTAAAGACATAGTAGCTTTGAGTAATGGAATTAAAAAGTTTGATCTCCTAGGGAAGTGTATCTAAGAAACAAACTATGTATTTCTTTTATGTTCATACAAAATACTTAAAACTCTGTGTATATCTAAAAGGAAGGCTCGCATATTTCAAAAATTAAGATATCTACCAGAGTAATGTAGCTAGAAAGATTTTAAACAGCAGTTATATACATTTTTTAAATATTTGGAGACTAAGAATGCATTCCTAACTAGCTCTTGACTTAAAGAGAAAATCACAATGGATATATAATAATGATACTTGTAGGATGCAGATAAAATGATATTTTGAGAGTAATCTTATAACTGTAAAAACATTGATTCAACTTAATTTATTAAAAGACACAAGAGATTGAAAATAAATTATCTAAGGGTTTCAACTCCAGAAGCTTGAAAAAGAATGAACCAAAAGAAAAATGAAGAAAATAATTAATAATAGAAATGAATGAAATAGAAAGTAAAAAAATCAATAAAATCAAAAGCATATCTCTGGAAGAAACTAATAAAAAAAATATAGAGGACCATAATTACTGGTACAGGAGAGATATAAAAGCATAAGAGTACTGGGTATGTCTGCCAAAAACTTTGATAATTTAGATAAGATGTATAATTTCCCAGGAAATTTGCATTAACAAAATTATCCCAGATAGAAAACTTGAATAAACCAATAACCATAGGAGAAACTGAACCAATAAAACAGATTTCTCCTTTACAAAAGATGACACAGTCTGAGAAAGTTTTTTAGGCAGATTTTGTTACATTTTCAAGGAACAAATAGTTTTATATACTATGTCAGGAACAAGAAAGAGAAAGCTATTCAGTTCCTTTTGTGGGATTAGTATAACTTTGATGTGTAAGCAGGAAACTAATACTATATAACAATGGACCAATCTTTAATAGAATATTTAAAAATGGTATGTCATGAAGAAGTGAAGTGGAAGTGCTTACTAGGAATGCAAAGATATGTCACCACTGGAACATTTAATCAGTTAAATCACTACATTAACTGATTAAATGAGAAAAATCAGAAGAGACATTCAATAAAATATAATACCCCTTAGTAGTATAAACTCTTAGCAGACTAGGAATTGAAGGTGGCCTGCCTTAGTCTATGAAAATGTTCATATTAGAAACCTGTAATCTATATCATACTTGCAGGTGAAACGAGATAGGAAGGCCTATTATCAGTACTTTCATTTATTATTGTACTAGAGGTCCTCCTAGCCAATGCAGTAAAATAAAAATAAATGAGCTATAGGGTGGGTACAGTTGCTCATACCTTTAATCCCTACACTCTGATGGACCGAGGTGGAAGGATCACCTGAGCCCAGGAGTTTGAGGCTGTGTTGAACTGTGATCATGCCACTGCACTCCAGCCTGGGCAACAGTACAAGACCATGTTTCAAAAAAAAAAAAAGAAGTTATAAAAATAGGAACGTTAAGAACTGTTTAGTTTCCATAAAGAGATAATATGATTGAAGAATTATTCAATATTATTATTAAATATATCATAATACATCATTATTGAATAGTATCCAATATGAAAGAATAATTAATACCAATATGTCCCTAACTTTTGTAGAAAATAGACTGAAAGGGATACTTTCTCAGTTACTCTATGAGGCTAGTATTATCCTGATGCCAAAACCAAGAAAGACATCACAAGAAAGAAATTTAGACCAATATTCCTTAGGAATATAGATGCAAAAACTCTCAACAAAAAAACTAGCAGATCAAATTCAGCAACAGGTATAAAGAATCATACAGCATGAACAAGTGGGATTTATCCCAGGAACACAAGGTTGGTGCAACACCTGTAAATCAATTAATGTAATCAATAGGGAAAAAAACAAAGATACACGATCATCTCAGAAGACACAAAAAGTATTTGACAAAATCCAACACTGTTTCATGATTTAAAAAAAAAGTACTGAAGAAGGAATAGAAGGGAACTATGTTAACTTGATGAACAGGCATCTACAAAAAACTCAACAGCTGACATCACAGTTAATGTTTAAAGACAATACTTTCTCTCTAAAATCTGGAATAGGGCAATTATGTACACTCTCACTACTTCTACGAAACATTGGAATTGAGATTTTTATCCAGGGCAATTAGGCAAAAAAAAAAAAAAGATTGGAAAGGAAGAAGTAAAACTATATACTATTATCTGATTGCATTATCTCTTATATACAAAATCAAAAGGAGTCCACTGAAAAACTAGTAGAGCTAATAAGTTTAGCAAGGTTCAGGATATAAGATCAATGTACAAAAATTGATTTCTGTACACTTGCAATGAACTTTCTGAAAATGAAATTGGGAAAACAGTTTCATTTACAATAATATCATAATAATGTACTTAGGGATAAATTTAACAAAATAAGCTCAAAGCTTGTACTCTGAAAACTTCAAAACACTATTAAAAGAAACTAAAGGAGATCTAAGTAAATGGAAAGACATCTCATGTTCATGGATCAGAAAACTTGTTGTTATTATGGAGGCACTACTCCCCAGATTGATCTATAGAGTCAGTGTAGTTTCTTTCAATATCCTCATTGGCTTCTTGGTGGCAATTGACAAGCTAATCCTAAAATTCATATATGGAAATTTTAGGGATCTAGAATAGCCACAAAAGTTTTAAAAAGAAAAGAGAATAAATGGAGGACTCACAAGTCTTGATTTCAAAACTTGCTGTAGAGCAACAATAAGACTATGTGGCATTGGGATAAGGACAGACATAGATCAGTGAAATAGAATTATGTCATTAGTTGCTTCTCTACAAAGTGCCAAAACAAATCAGTGGGGAAAGAATAATCTCTTCAATAAATTGTGCTGAGATATTTGAATACATGCAAAAGAATGAAGTTAGACACCCTGCCACCCACAAAAGTTAATGTGTAAAGACGTAGATGTAAAAGGTAGAATATAAACTCTTAAAGGAAAGCATAGGGATAAATTTTTGTGACCATAGATTAGGCAAAGATTGCTTAGTTATAACACTAAAAGTGGAAGCAGCCAAAGAAAAATGAAATAAATTGAACTTCATCAAAATGAAAAATGTTTGTGCTTCCAGGGACACCATCAAGAAAGTGAAAAGACAACCCACAGAATGCAACAAAGTTTTGCATATATTATATTGGATATGGGACTTTTATCTAGCTTACTCAATAATAAAAAGACAACCCAGTTAAAAATTGGGCAGTGGATCTGAATAGACATTTCATCAAAGAAGAAACACAAATGGTCAGTAGGCATGTTGTAAGTTGCTCAAGTCATTAGCCGTCAGGAATAGAATTCAAAAATTATAATGAGGTGTCATTTCACGTCTGCTAGGATCCTGTAATTAAGGTCAGATAATAACCCATTTTGGTAAGGGTGTGGGGAATTTGGAACCCTCATACACTATTTGGTGGGTGTAAAATGGAGCTTTATCATTGGAAAACAGTCTGACAGTTCCTCAAACAGTTAAACATAGAGTTACCATTTGACCCCAACAATTCCACTCCTAGGTATATATGAGAGAAAAATGAAAATGCATCCATGTAAAAACTTGTACATGGATTTCCATTGCAACAATATTCATAATAGCTAAAAAGTGCAGAACAGCCTAAATGTCCATCAACTGGTGAATAGATAAACAAAATATGGGTTTTCTTATCCATAAAAAGGAATGAAGTACTGGTACTTTCTACAACATGGGCAACCTTTGAAAATATTATGCTAAGTGAACAGAGCCAGTCAGAAAAGGTCATATATTATATGATTCTGTTTATATGAAATGTCTAGTATAGACAATTCTGTAGAGGTGGAAAGTGGATCCGTGTTTTCCTGGGGCTGGTGGGCCAGGGAGTTGGAGGGGATACAGAGTACAGGATTTCTTTCTGGGGTGATGAAAATGTTCTAAAATTGATTATGGTAATGGTTGCACATGTCTGTAAATAGACTAAAAAAATTGAATTGTACACTTTAAATAGGTTGTTTGGTATGTGTGATATAGTAAAATATATCTTTGGTCTTTGTCTCATTTGCTGGCATATAACCTTTAAAATCCTTAAGGCTGGATGCAGTGGCTCATGCCTATAATCCCAGCACTTTGGGAGGCCAAAGTAAGAGGATTGCCTGAGCCCATGGGATTGAGACCAGTCTGGGCAACTTGGTTAGACCTTATCTCTACAGTGAATCAAAAAATTAGCTGGACATGGTGGTGCATGCCTGTAGTTCCAGCTACTTGGAAGACTAAGGTGGAAGGATCGCTTGAGCCCAGCAGGTTGAGGCTGTGGTGGCCGTGAGTGTACCACAGCCCTCCAGCCTGGGCGTCAAAGTGAGACTTCGACTCAAAAAAAAAAAAAAAAGATTCTTAAAAGTTTTAGAGTGTTAAGTGTCTTTTTGTGTGTTCATGAGTTGACTGATGACTGGCAGTCCTTCGGTAACTTTAGGATAGGGGCTGGTCACCAGAAAGATTCAGACAGGATTAGAGGGTTGGGACTTTTGACCCTAATCTCTAGCCTTCAGGGAGAAAAACGGGGGTGAAAGTTAAGTTAATCACCAGTTGCCAATGAATCAATCAAAAAAGCCTCCATAAAAACCTAAAAGGGGAGGATTTGGAGAAGTTCCTGGAAGGTGACACCCCAGAGAGGATGCAGAAACTCTGTGTATTTCTTTTTCTATGTACCCTTTGTAATACTCTTTATAATAAACTGGTAAATGTTCCCCTGAGTTCTGTGAGCCCCTCAAACAAATTAAGCATACCTAAGGAGGGGATTGTGGGAACCCCAGTTTATAGCTGGTCAGTCAGAAACACAGGTAGAATAACTTTGGGACTTACAATTGACATCAGAAGTGGGGCTCAGTCTAGTGAGACTGAGTCTTCACCTTGTGTGATCTGATGCTATCTCCAGGTAGATAGTGTCAGAATTAAGTTAAATGAGAGGACATCCAGCTGGTTTTTGCTACAAGATTTATTGATTGGTTGCTGGTGGTGAGAAATCATATGTGAATTATATCTCAATAAAGGTATTACAAGAATGTGCAGTAAGTCCTCACTCAGTAGGTTTTGGGAAGCTGTGATTTTAAGCAAAACAACATATAGCAGGTTCTTGAATAACATAGTTTCATTCAATGTCATTTTGTTAAAATGCTGATGAGAAAGAAAATTGGTTTTGTTACATGGTATTTCACTTAAAATCAGTTTTCAAGAATCTATCAGTGAAGTAAAGTGAGAACCTACTATATACGAAATCAGTGGAATTGAAAACAGGAAATCAGTAGAGCAAATTTATAAAATCAAAAGCTGATTTTAGAAATGATCAATACAAATAATAAGCCTCTACACAGGCTAAGTAAAAAGAAAAGATTGCTAGTTACTAATAAAAGATTACTGATTTTTTTTTTTTTGAGTTGGATTCTCACTCTGTCACTCAGACTGGAGTGCAGTGGCACGCTCCCGGCCACCGCAACCTCGACCTGCTGGGCTCCAGCGATCCTTCTGCCTCAGCCTTCCAAGTAGCTGGAACTACAGGCACGTGCTACTGTGCCCGGCTAATTTTTTTGATTTATTGTAGAGATGAGGTCTCGCCAAGTTGCCCAGGCGGGTCTCGAACCTGGGGGCTCAGGCACTTCACTCACCTCGGCCTCCCAAGGCGCAGGATTACAGGCTGAGCCACCGAGCCTGGCTAGATTGCTGATTACTTATATAAATTTACTTATATCAGAAGTGAGAGGAGACTGTGTTCTAGGTCCCATTCCAAAAAAGAAAGTACCATGCCCCAGTTGTGTTCACTGGTGAGTTCTACCAAGCATTTAAGGAAGAGATTATACCAAAAATTAAACCAGTTCCTCTATTAGTCTCTCTTCTTTATAATCTCAGAAGATAGAAATAGACAGAATACTTCTAATTCATTCTATGAGGCCAGCCTTATCCTAATATAAAAACCAGACAAAGAGAACTACAGACCTAATACACATAGAAGCATAATGCCTTGACAAGATATTAGCAAATCCAATCCAATGAGGTATAAAGATAATTATGCACTATGGCCAAGTGGGATTTCTGTAGTTATGCAAGACTGGGTTAACATTTTGAAAAATTATTGTAATTTACCACATCAACAGGCTACAGATGAAAAATCATGTGATCATATCAATGCATGTAGAGAAGGCATTTGACAAAAATCCAGTACCTATTCATGATAAAAACTCAGGAAATTAGGAATGGGGGAATCTTCTCATCCACTAACACTAAGTTGTTATAGCTGGATTGCGAGAAACAACGCCAACATGCAGGGAAGGTCAGATTATGAGTCCTTTATTGATGCCTGCGACCGAGAGCAGACTAGTGTCCCAAATAACTCTCGGCCCCGAACAGAGTGAGTAGTGGGTTTTTTAAAGGTAAACATTACATAAGCTATACAGTTTGATTGATATTTCTTGGCAAACCATATGATTAGTAAGGGGTACGGATGGTTACAGAATTTACGCAACTAGGGAGTTTCCAATCACCAAGGGGCACAGGAATGTGGGTGTGTGGTATGATTACGAGAAGGTTACATAAGGGGGTCATCTCTAGGCTAAGATGGAAGATCTGTTACAAAATGGAGTTACTTAAAACTCATGTGCAGCAAACTATTTCAGCAGGCTATTATAGATTTTGCAGATAGATATTTCAAAGTAGCCAACTCAATATTAAAAGAAAAATACAAACTCTGAGGGCTGATACTACCTGACCCTAAAATTTACTATAAAGCTACAGTATTCAAGATACTGTGGTGTTAATGAAAGAATAAACAAATAGATCAATGGAACAGATGCAATAGAAAACCCAAAAATAGACACACATAGATATGGACAGCTGATCTTTGACAGAAAAGTAAAGGCAATACAACAAATGGTGCTGGAACAACTGGACATTCGCATGCAAAACAATGAATCTAGACCTTCTAAATAATGAACTCTAAATAAATAATAGATCTAAATATAAAATGCAGATATACATCTCCTGGAAGATAGAAGAAAACCTAGATGATCTTGGGTATGGCAATGACTTTTTAGATACAAAACCAAAGGCACAATCCATGAAAGAAACAATTGATGAGCTGGATTTTATGCAAATGCACATTTTGTGAAAAATTGTCCAGAAAATGAGATAAGCTACAGAATTGGGGAAAATATTTGAAAAAAGCACATGAAATAAAGGACTGTTAAACAAAATATACAAAAAACTCTTAAAATACAACAATAAGGAATTCTAAGGGACTTCCAGCTTTAAATGGCATATAGACAGTCTGACTTCACTTGTCCCTTACCCTTCACAAGAAATCAAAAATTTACAGTGCTAAGATTATCACCAGAAATATGCCAGAATTCAATATGAAGATGAGACAATTTCTGGGACCACAGAGAAGTGAAAAACTGTGAGCAGATGGTAAGAGAATTGTACTTTTTTTTCTTTTTTTTTGAGTTGGGGTCTCACTCTGTCACCCAGGCTGGAGTGCAGTGGCACAGTCACAGCTCACTGCAGCCTGGACCTCCTGGGCTCAGGTGATCCTTCCACCTTAGCCTCCTGAGTAGCTGGGACTACAGTCATGCATGGCTTTGCTTGGATAATTGTTTTGATTCTGGTAGAGATAAGATCTCATTATGTTGCCTAGGCTGGTCTCTAACTCCTGGACTCAAGCAGTTCTCCTGCCTGGCCTCCCAAAGTGCTCGGATTACAGGCATGAGTCACCAAGCCCAGCCAAGAATTGTACTTTTATATCCACAATGCCCCTTTCCCCACTCTGATCTGCAGAAAACTTTCCTTCAACTCACTTTTTCTTTATTGGCAATAGTGAGATCAATGCAGATAGTCAGCTTCCTCACTATCTTGGGTTCTCTGGCAGGAGACTTGTCTCTGTCTTAACCCGTGGGAAGCATCTCAAGTAACTGAAACAAGAGATATCCCCGAGGGTTGGCAGAGACAAAGTGAAGAGGAAAGACTACTGTCCCCAGTCCTAAAAACTCTGTAAATGAGATGCCAGATTTAGAGGAGATTTTCAGCCTGGTGTGGTGGTGTGTGTCTGTAGTCCCAGCTCCTCTGGAGTCTGAGGTGGGAGGATCACATGAGCCCAGTGTTCCAGGCTGCAGTGAGCTATGATTATGCTACTGTACTCTCTGCTGCCTGGGCAACAGAGAAAGACCTCATCTCTAAACAAGGAATTCAAAATAATTATTTTAAGGTAATTGAATGATCCTCAAGCTAACACAGAAAAACAACTCAGAAATTTATCAGATAAGTTTAGCAAAGACATTTTCATAATAATTTTAAAATAAAACAAATCTTGAAACTGAGAAATACATTTGCTCAACTGAACAATCCATTAGGTGCTCTCAACAGCAAAATGGATCAAGCAGAGGAAAGAATCAGTGCACTTGAAGACTGGCCATTTGAAAATACACAGAGCATATGAAAGAATGAAACACAGTGGAGATTATCACAAGATATAGAAAAGCACCACAAGAAACTAAATCTAATAATTATTGGTGTTCAAGAGGGAGCTGAGTAAGAGCAAAGGTTAGAAAGCTTACTCAAAGAAATAATAGCAGAAAACTTTGCAAAACTTGAGAAAGATATAAATATCAAGGTACAGGAAGATCAGAGAATACCAAACTGATAAGAACAAAATAAGACTATCCACGCCATATAATAAACTCTTAAAGGTTAAGAATATGGAGATAATTCTGATAGCAAGAGAAAAGAAGCAAGCTGGGCGAGGTGGCTCAAGCCTATAATCCCAGCACTTTGGGAGGCAGAGGCAAGAGGATTGCCTGAGATCAGCCTAAGCAACATGGCAAGACCTTGTGTCTACAATAAAAAAATTAGCTGGGTGTGGTGGTACTTGCCTGTGGTTCCAGCTACTTGGAAGTCTGAGGCAGAAGGATCACCTGAGCCCAGTAGGTCAAGGCTGTGGTGGCCATGAGCATGCCACTGCACTCCAGCCTGGGCAACAGAGTGAGACTCTGACTCAGGAAAAAAAGAGAGAGAGAGAAAAAAGAAGCAAATAACTTTATAAGAGCTCCAGTTTGACTAACAACAGACTTCTTGATGGAAACCATATAGGCCCAGAGGGGGTGGAATGATCTTCTTCCCTCCCTCCCTCCCTTCTCCTCTTTCTCCTTCCCTCCTTCCCTCCCTCCCTCCCTCTTTCTCTCCTTCCTTTCTCCCTTCCCTCCCTCCTTCCCTTCCTCCTTCCTACCCCTCCTCCCTCCTTCCCTTCCTCCCTCCTTCCTTCCTTCCTTCCCCCTACCCGCCCTCCCCTTTCCCCCCAGATAAACGAAAGCTGGGAGAATTCACCACACAGACCTTTCTCACAAGAAATACTACAGGAAGTTCTTCAGTCTGAAAGAAAAACAGCATCTACAGCGATACCAATCTGCACGCACTCAGTCTCATCTGAAAGAAAAAAATGCTAATGTGCCATTAAAAAAACAATAAGGAAGTCTTAAAAAAAAGAAAAATTGAAAGTATAAAACTCACTGGTTTAATTAAGTACATGGACAAACACAGAATACTTTAATACTGAATTGTGTTGTGCATTCCACTCATACGTATGAAGCCCAAAAGACAAATCTATCAAAAACAATAATACCTACAGCAACTTGTTAAGAAATAGATAGTATGAAGTATGTAAATTGAGACAACTTAAAGTCAAAATGTGGGGAGGGTGGAGCCAAAACGAAGAAGTTTTTAAAACAAAATTTTATTTGCCTCTGTTTTATTTCTGATGTGAGATAAGTTGTCATCTTTTGAAAATATTTTAGTCCAGATGTAGTGACTCACACAGCTCATCTCACTACTTTGGGAGGTTGAGGCAGGAGGATCACATGAGCCAAGGAATTCCAGATACATGCACAAACACGCACACACACATGTACACAGTTATGTTTTTTGTAAGCCTTGCGATAAACCTCACACGCAAACCTCTAATAGACTCACTAAAAATAAAGAAAAAAAAAACGGTTAATAAAAACATACTACCAGGGAAAATAACTTAGTCACAAAGGAAAACAGTAAGAAAGGGAGAGAAGAGTTACAAAACAACTAGAAAACAAGCAACATAATTTCAATAGTGTGTCTTTACTCATCAATAACAACACTGCATGCATATAGGTTTAATTCTCCAATTAAAAGAGAGTGACTGAATGGGTAAAGAAAAGACCTGGCTTATCGGCTGTCTACAAGAATCCCACTTCACCTATAAGATACACAGTTTAAAGGTGAAGAGCTGGAAAAAGATATTCCATGCAACTGGAAACCAAAATAGATCAGGAGTAGCTATACTCAGATCAAATAGATTACAAATCAGCAACTGTAAAATGAGACAAAGAAGGTCATTATATAATAATGATAAAGGGAACAAGCAATAAGATAAAACAGTTATAAATTTTTATGCACCCAGTGCTGGAGCTCACAAGTATATAAAACATTCAAAAATAGATCTAAAAGGAAAGATTGACTGCAATACATTAATAGTAAGGGGACTGTAACACCCCATTGTCAGTAATGGACATATCATCCAGACAGCAAGCCCATAGAGAGCCATCAGAGTTAAAGTACCCAATAGATGCAGGAATTCTCAACAGAATACTAGCAAACAATGCAACACATTAAAAAGATCTATTACCACTATCAAGTGGGATTTGTCCTAGGGATGCTGTAATGGCTCAATATATGCAAATTAGTAAGTGTAATATATCACATTAATGGAACCAGGAAGAAAAAATGACTATTTTAATAGATGTTGCAAAAGCTTTTGATAAAATTCAACATCTCTTTATGTCAAAAACCCTATCAAGGTCCAAACTTCACCTGTACGATGATCACTTAGGGATCACCTAATCCTGAATTGTACCCCACATCTTTAAAATAAAAACAAACCAAAAAACCCCAATCAAACTGGCTATAGGAGGAACATATGTCAAAATAATAAAGGCCATGTGTGCTAAGCCCACAGCTAACATCCTACTGAATGGGGCAGAGTTGAAGGCCTTTCTTCTAAGGTATAGAACAGTCAAGAATGTCCACTTTCACAACTTTCATTCAATATAGTACTGGAAATTTTGGCCAGAGCAATTAGACAAGAGATGGAAATAAAAAAACATCAAAATTGGAAAGGAAGTGGTCAAATTAGCCTTGTTCACAGATGACATGATCTTATACTTTAGAAGACTAAAGACTCTAACAAAAAACTGCTAAAACTCAGAAATTTAGACAAGTTGCAGGATACAAAGTCAACACAAAATCAATAGCATTTATATGCACCCACAGCAAACAATCTGAAAAAGAAATCAAGAAAGTAATCTTATTTACAGTGACTACAAGCAAAACCTAGGAATCAATTTACTCAAAGAAGTGAAGTATGTATACAAGGAAAAATTTAAAACACTGATGAAAGAAATTGAAAAGGACCCCTCCCAATGGAAAGTTAGTCCTTGCTTATGTATTAGGACAATTAATATTGTAGAAATGACAATACTACTCAAACCAATTCATAGATTCAGTGAAGTACTTATCAAAATACCAATATTATTATTAAAATTTATATGGAACCAGAAATGACCTCGAATAGCCAAAGCCATCCTGAGCAAGAACAAAACTGAAGCTATCGCACCAAGATAAAAAATTATTACAAATCTGTAGTAACCAAATCAGCATATTATTGGCATGAAAACAGACACCAGACCAATGGAATAGAATAGTAGCTATAAATCCATGCATTTATAGGCAGTTCATCTTTGACAAAGATAACAAGAACATGCAATTGGGAAAGGACAGTTTTTTCAATAAATAATGCTAGGAATAGTGAATAACTATATGCAGAAAAATGAAACTAGACCCCTATCTCTGATCATACACAAAAATCATAGTAAATAAAAGACTTTAAGTTCTGAAACTGTGAAACATAGAAGAAAACATTGGGGAAACACTTCAAGACATTGGCCTGGTCAAAGATTTTTGATATAAGTTCTCAGAAGCACAAGGAACCAGAGCAAAAATAGACAAATGGGATTGCATCAAGTTACAAAGCTTAATAACCACAGTAAAGGAACAATCAACAACGCTAAAAAACAACCCACAGAATGGGAGAAAATATAAGTCTTATAAGGGAGTAGTTAAAAATATTAAAAGTCTTATAAGGGAGTAATAACTGGAAAATGAAAGTAAATCTACTCAATAGCAAATAATAATAATCTGATTAAATATGGGAAAAAGATCTGAATAGACATTTCTTGGAAGAAGACATACAAATGACCAGCAGGTGTATGAAGTGATGCTCAGAATCACTAATCATCAGAAATGTAAATCATAACTACATTGAGATATCA
The DNA here is from genome assembly GCA_963574415.1 of Tarsius wallacei. Taxonomy (NCBI): domain Eukaryota; kingdom Metazoa; phylum Chordata; class Mammalia; order Primates; family Tarsiidae; genus Tarsius; species Tarsius wallacei. Next base: position 11,664 of record CAUYQG010055580.1, on the reverse strand, counting down.
TTTTACCCTAGTCAAAATGGCTGTGAAAATATAGGCAATAACAGATATTGGTGAGAATGCAGAGAAAGGGGAACCCTCATACACTCTTTGTGGAAATGTGAACTCGTATGGCCACTATGGAAAACATTATGGAAATTCTTCAAAAAACTAAAAATAGTATTACCATATGATCCAGCAATTCCACTACTAGGTATACATTCAAAATAAAAGAAATCAATATATCAAAAAGATGTTTGCACTCTAGTGTTTATTGCAGCAATATTCACAGTACCCCAAATATGGAAGCAACCCAAGTTCCCATCAATGGATGAAGGGATAAAGAAAATGTGGTATATATACACAATGGAATATTATTTGGCCATAAAAAATGAAATTCTGTTATTTGCAGCAACATGGATAGTACTGGAGGTCATTTTGTTAAGTGAAATGAGACAGTCACAGAAAGCCAAATGTCACATGTTTTCACTCATTTGGGAGCTAGAAAAGGGAATCTCATGGAGAGAGAGAGAGTAGATTTGTGGTTACCAGAGTCTAGGAAGGAGGGGGGGTGGAGAAGATGAAGATTAAGTAGATTAATGGGTACAGATATATATTAAATGGTTTGATAGATGAAACAAGACCGAGTGTTGATAGATGGGTAGGGCAGTTATAGCTTACAGTAGTTTATTGTATGTTTCAGAATAGTTATAAGAATTCAAATGGTTCTAAGCATAAAGAAAAGACATATTTAAGATGATAGATATCCCAAATACACTGATTTGATCTTTACTAGTTATGTTTATATATTAAATTATCACGTGACCTTCAAACCTGTACATCTATTATGCATCAATAAAGAGATAAAGTGAATAAGAAAATGAACAACCTGATTAGAAAGTGGACAAAAGACCTGAACAAACACCTCACCAAAGAATATTTACAGGTGCTAAGTAAGCATCTGAAAAGATGTTCAGTATCACATGCCATCAGGGTGTTGCAAATTAAAACAACAATGAAATACCACTACACACCTATCAGAATGGTATAAATTCAAAACTTTGACAGCTTCAAATGCTGGTGAGGATGTGAAACAACAGGAACACTAATTCATTGCTGGTGAAAATGCAAAATGACACGGCCACCTTAGAAAACAGTTTAGCAGTTTCTTACAAAACATACTCTTACCTTTTGATTCAGCAGACATGCTTCTTGGTATTTACTCAAATGACTTGAAAACATTTGTCCATACGGAAATCTGCACAGAGATGTTTATAGCAATTTTATTCATAACTGTTACACTTGGAAGCAACCAAGATGACCTTCAGTAGGTTAATGGGTGAATAAACTGTTATGCTCAGAGAATGGACTGTTTATTCCATGTTAAAAAGAAATGTACTGTCAAGCCATGAACAGATATGGGGGAACATTAAATGCATATTACTAAGTGAGAGAAAGGCAACTTGAAAAGGCCACGTATTGTATGATCCCAAGTATGTGACATTCTGGAAGAAGCAAAACTGTAGAGACAATGAAAAGATCTATGGTTGCCAGGGCTTGGAAGTAGAGAAGGATGGATACACAGAGCACCAAGGATTTTTAGAGCAGCGAAACTATTCTATATGGTACTACAGTGATGGAAACAAGTTATTAATACATTTGTGAAAAGCCACAGAATGTACAATACTGAGTGAACCTTAATGTAGACTAAGTACAGTGAGTGATCATGTGGTAATATAGATAGGCTCATCAATTGTTACAAACGTCCCACTGTGGTGCAGTGTGTCTATAGTAAAGGAGGTTATGGGTATGTGAAGGCATGGGGTATACAGAAACCCCTGTACTTCCTGCTCACTTTTGCTGTGAACCTAAAACTGCTTTAAAAATCTTTACTAACTTTTTTTAAAATAAGAAAATACAGATACAGCCATGCATAATTTAACAATGGGGATACATTCTGAAAAATGCATCATTAGGGGATTTTATCATTATGCAAACATCATGGCATTTACTAACATAAGCCTGTATGGTATAGCCTACTATACATGCAGGCTATAGGGTTTAGCCTATTGTTCCTAGGCTGCAAACTTGTACAGTATGTTACTGTACTGAATACTGTAGGCAATTATGACACAATGGTAAGCATTTGTGTGCCTAAACAAATCTAAATGTAGGAACGATAATGTGTTGAACTATGATGTTACCATGGCTAGATGTCACTGGGCAATAGGAATTTTTCAGCTCCCTTATAATCTTATGGGGCTGTTGTCATGCACACTTTCTGTTGTTGACTGAAACATCATTATATGGTTCATGATTGTGTATCGGAAACTTGTCTGAAAATAATGTATGTGGGGTGCATATGAATGGATTGGGGAAGATTTGCCATAGTTGTATGGTTTCTGGAGCTGGCTGGTGGATACATGAAGCGTATAATTTTGATATCTGATAAGTCAAGTTTCTCCACTTAATTCAAAACTATCATAACAAAGCTTTTTTGTTGAAGTTTTTTTATGTGAAATTTTAAACATACATGAGAGTAGGCAAAACAGTATAAATAATGCTATGTTAATTAGACTATATATAGTATTGGCAGGAGAACAGACAAGTAGATTATTATTATAGAATAGAATTTCCATAATCATACCCTCATAAATGTGAATATTTGATATATGGCAAAGATGGGGTTGTCAAGATGGGAAAAGACGGGGACAAGGGCATAGAACATTGAGAACATATATGTAGAAAAAATCGATTTCAAAGACTGGGTGCAGAGACTCATGTTTGTAATCTCAGACCTTTAGGAGGCGGAGGTGGGAGGATTGCTTAAGGCCAGGAATTTGAGACCAGCCTGGGCAGCAGAGTGAGACCCTGTCTCAAAAAAAGAAAAGAAAAAGGAAAATATTTCAACCTGACACCTGAATATGTGTCAACATAACAAATGATATGTTGATACTATGGTATTCCAGTTAATGAGTGAAGTAGTTAGGTGTATAAACAATCAACAGTGTTGATGGATAAGAGGTAATTGCAGAAGAGTGCTATACTATAAGAATATTAATTAAGATTTTATAACCTGCAACATAGGTAAAGGCATAAAATATTCAGTATAATGATAAACCCATATTCCTGATAGTTATTACCTCAGAGGACTGTAGTGTATTTGTGATGTTTTATTTCCTAAAGTTAAAAAGAAATAGAAGGCAATGTAGCAGAATATTAAAAATTGATGAATCTAGGTAATTATGAAATCATTTACATTTGTGTCTATACTTAAAATGTTTTTTAAAGCATTAGTATAACCAAATAAAGTATCTGAATCTTGTTTTGATCCTTCTTGAAACAAGTGTTCAGAAAGACGTTTTTTGTCAATTGGAGAAATTTTACCAAAGGTTTAGTGTTAGATATCAGGCAATTGTTAATTTTGTGCGACAGTGGCACTGTGTTTATAGAAAAAAAAATACAAATATTTTTAGAGATGCATGTGTAGTATGTTAGATTTAAAATCCTGCAGCAAAGAAAACGGATAGCTGAAATAAATATGGCAAAATCTTGATAATTGGTGAATTTTAGTGAAAACTTGTATTATACTCAACATTTGCATGTGTTTGAAAATCTGTAATTATGTATGTAGAAGTAAAAGGAATATAACTTTTATTGCTGGCCAACATAAGTTTGAAATGCTTTGCTACAAAAAAATTGTTTCTAACTTTAATTTAAACTTCTGTTTGCCGCCTGGTTTTTATACATTTTATGTATAATTATATTAGTATGTAAGATGTATAACATGTATTATTAATAATATATGCATATATGTAAAAAAAGAATCAGTTAGTCTTGCTCAAGTCTTCTTCCAGACTCTCTGTGCCACTTTTTAAGTACCAAAGGTTGATGTTTAGGTTTGGTATTTGTTTGTAGGTTTTTCTGTTCATAATGACAACGTGGTAGTGAAAAGGTATAGGTAATCTCCAAGAAATCAAAAGTACTAGGGGTAGTTAGCATGAGGCGGTATTGAGTATATGTAAACATCAGCCTTGATAAAATTATAGTTTCCAGAAATGGATAAAGCATCCCAGAAATAATGCTCTTATTTTTTTCACATTTTATAAAACAGTTCAACACTCAGAATATAGAGATGTGTGACACACACACACACACACACACACACTTTGCTTTTGTGGTTTCACATGTTTATATCTTTACTCAGTTTCTGGGTCAGTCCTAGTCACATGCCTACCATGACTTCCTAGGTGTCTATCTTTAAGATACTTCAAATAGTTAACTTTCTGTAATTAATGTTTTTATAATTATCTTTGGCTAGAATTCCAAAATATTTTAATACTAGTGGGAAACTAATCTTGAGAGAGTAAAGATTTCTTTAATGACTTCACTTAAAATTAACATGACAAGATTTTTTCCTCTATGACTTAGACTACCAAATCATTAATTCCTGTGATTGTTTGATAACAGTATCTTTACAACTTTTAAACTTCTTTAATTGATATTATCTGTTTGGTTTTTGTAAGTAAATAGAAATTTATGCAAAAAAGTGTTGCCACTAGTTGTAATGAGAAAACTGAGTCTTGAGGGTCTTGTGATTGATTCCCTTAAAGTCATAAAGCTGGTTAGTAGTAGTAGAGTTAATCTTACACCAATTTATTTTCAAGGTTAGTTCAGCTTAGTTATTGTGTTCTGTAAAGGAAATTGATGGTTTTGCAAAGATGAACAATTTTTATTTATAAGTATCTAACAACTTTTAGATGCCAAAAAATACAAAAAAGAAGTTAAGAGACAGCAGCAGACTGGGAAAAGTTTTGTAAAAGAAAACAATTTTAGTATCTGGAATACATAAAATGCTTTTTCCAAATTAGAAGGAAACCATTCATTAGAAACAAATACAAGGCTGGGCATGGTGGCTCACGCCTGTAATCCCAGCACTTTGGGAGGCTGAGGTGAAAGTATTGCCTGAGCCTGGGGGTTTGAGACCAGCCTGGGCAACTTGGTGAGACCTCATCTCTACAGTAAATCAAAAAATTAGCCGGGGGTGGTAGCGCATACCTGTAGTAGTAGTTCCAACTACTTAGGAGGCTGGGGTAGAAGGATCGCCTAAGCCCAGCAGGTTGAGGCTGTGGTGGCCGTGAGCGTGCTGCCACTGCACTCTAGCCTGGGTGACAGAGTGAGACTCCAACTCAAAAAAAGAAAACGATAACCATTTTCTACCCATCATGTTGACAAGCATTTAAAAAAGATGGAATATAGTGACTGTTGGTAAGTATAGGTTCATCCTTTCTGGAAAGCAGTTTAGCCAAAAATATGTTTTAGGCTTAAATCATGTAGTAAGCACGTCACATCAATTTAATATTTAAGAGATGGTAAGGGAGAGCTGAGAAATTAATCCTAGCTTTAAAGAATGTGTATTTAGAAACTGCCATGTGCTCTGGCTTTTTTTCTTTTATTAAACATTTCTTTTCTTGTTTTTCTCTTTAGATTCTAGAGAGATTAAACATTTCTTGAATGTTTACTTTGTGGAATAAATGATACTAATAAGCATTTCCAATAAATTATTTCATCATCGCAACAAGCCTGTGAGGTGGCTATTTTTAACTTCTATTTTGTATATGTGGAAACTTAAGATAGAGAGATTAAATAACGTTACCAAGTTCACTTAGCTGGGGGCAGACAAGCCTAAATTTAGCTCTAAGACTATGACCTTAACCACTAGGTCATTAGATGGATAGTCATAATTGATTCGTGATAATCAGCGTACCTTAAATCTCACCTCTATTAAAAGGGTCTCATTTTGTATGTTGACATTTTAAAATGTAATGCCTATTTCTTTATTAGAATGTCAGCCGCCTGATACGAGTGACTCTCTCATTAATGAAAAAATCCTTTACTTTTTTTCCCAGAGGATCTGAAAAGGCAAAATGCAGTGTTACAAGCTGCGCAAGATGATTTGGGACACCTTCGGACCCAGCTGTGGGAAGCTCAAGCAGAGATGGAGAATATTAAGGCTATTGCCACAGTCTCTGAGAACACCAAGCAAGAAGCTATAGATGAAGTGAAAAGACAGTGGAGAGAAGAAGTTGCTTCACTTCAGGCTGTTATGAAAGGTAAAGACAAAGATCAGTTTTATGATTTTCTAAGATATCCAGTTCTGATGTTTGAGAATATTTCCAGAGGATCTTAAAATATATTCTGAGTTTCATTTGTGGCTTGATATACTATCTAACTACAGTTAGATAAAAGGGAAGTCAGTGATATTATAAATAGGCATATCATCTGTATCTTTAACAGATTTAATAATGGAGAGTTATAATAAGAGTGTTATAGAAAGAAAGCACTAAATGAAGATGACAGTTTATTGTAAGTTCTAAAGCAGGGCTTACAAGTCCATTTTGTACAGGAGTCAGGCTTGTAATGTTGAATAAAGCTGTATGCTGACCTGGAGAGAGCAGCCATGCACAGGTTAAAATGATTTTTTACACTGATTAGCTCCAGCTAATTATTGCTCTTCTAGTGTAATGTGTCCATGCATTTAGATTTTTAAGAAAAATTTGTACTTGTATGTGAATTCTTCACTGCAGTCTATGGGGCAGAATGACCTATGGGCTGGAGCAGGCTTTATGGGTTGCAGCTTGTGACCCTTAGTCTAAAGGAAGAGTAGTAGTTTAGTCTGTCTCCTTTTGGCATTGGTGCTTAATTACTTCCTGAATTTCTGAGAAGATGATGATGAAATGAAGTAAGTTGTTCTCTGAATCTGTAGATTCCTGGGAATTAGTTTAGCTAATGTTCTAAATGTGAAATAGTGATGACTGTTTTTTCCCCATGTTTGCAATTGTGTGTCATTTTTTACCTTAGTGCTCTTTGTAAAAAGGCAGGTATGGCTAGCCCTATTTCTGAGTATGTAGCTATCGCCTAGGAATTACTCTAAGCGTCATGTAACAAATCCTGACTGCAGAGGCTTACCAAAATAGGAGTTCATTTTTCTCACAGAACACGAAGTCCTATGGTAGGTAAATCTAGGGCTGGTTATGTTGGATCTATGATGTCACCAGTGTCCCAAGCTCCTTCAGTCCTTCTGTTCCTTCATCTGTAGCTTATGGTTTTTAGCTTCATCTTTGCCTCATGGCTGAAAAATAGCTGCTCTTTTTTCAGTTTGCTTTCTAGAAAAGCAGACATTTTCTAGAAATCTCCAGCATGTGCCCCTCTCACACTTTGTTGACCAAGTGTGTGGTCATGCGTAACTATGAGGGAAACTAGAAAATGTAGTTTTTAAATAGAACACATTGACTTCCTAAACAAAATTGGGTTTTATTAGTAAGGAAGAAGGAGGAGTAGAAATTAATGGGCAACCAGCAGCGTCTGCCACATATTTTAAGATTTTATTAAAGATAAAGCCATTTTATAGTGACTTTATAGAATTTGTCTCAATTTAGAATCTTGGGTTAAAGTAAAATATTTCAGAAATACATCCCTTTTCTTACACTTTCAGGTAATTAGATTGGGGTGATATGTTACATTTGGCTTTAGTCATAGTGTAGTGTCTAAGCACATAAATGTTGGTGTTGGCCGAAGTTTGAATTCTAACCCTGCTTCATTCTGGTTATAAAACATTGTCCAGATTATTTAACCTTTCCTAAGGTTTCCTCACTCATAAATAATATATGGCACAGGTTTGTTGTCAAGATTCGAAGTTTAAGGCCCTTATTTCTACATGTAATAAGAACTAGAAATGTTTTATTTTTTTTGGTGATTTAAATATTTTCCAAAAATTAGGCATAAGTTCTTTATACAACCTTTAAAAAATTTAGTGTGCCAGACATTTTTTTTCCCATAATGCTTAGATGTGAAATATGTGGTGATGTTTTGTAGAAACAGTTCGTGACTATGAGCACCAGTTCCACCTTAGGCTGGAGCAGGAGCGAACACAGTGGGCACAGTATAGAGAATCTGCAGAGAGGGAAATAGCTGATTTAAGAAGAAGGCTGTCTGAAGGTCAAGAGGAGGAAAATTTAGAAAATGAAATGAAAAAGGTATGAAGGAATGTGTTCATCTGTAGAAATATTTGAATCCAAATGCAAAGTGCTTTAACTAATATTGTTGTGGTAATAGAAGTAATTTTTTGTTTTCTGTTAGAGGAATTATTTGGACACAGACCCAAATTTAGTACTAAATAATGTAATACGTTTTCCCCAATTATCTCTATGGCTAATTCCATCACCTTCTTTAAATCTTTGATAAGATGTCACCACCTTATGAGGCCTATCCTAATCACCCAGCATTTAACATTGCCTACCTCCCTCTGCCACCTGTTGCCACTCTCCTCATCTCCCTTCTCTTGCTCCAGTTTTTCTCTTTTCATAGCATATATTTCTTTATGATATGTAGAGTTCAGCTATTTATTGTTTGTTGTGTACTGCTTCTATCTCCTTGCTAGAACGTAAGCTCCACGAGGGTAGCTTTTTTATTTGTGTATTCTAGATCCCTAGAATAGTGTCTAGCAGATAGTTGCTCAATAAATATCTGTTGAATGAGTGTTGTTGATGATTGTGTCTAAACCAAAGTTTTAGAATAGATGTTACTTTTTTTCTTTCCCAATATCCTTTGGTTCTTGTGTGATGACTATATCATATATTGTACTTGAACATAATACCATATCGTGCCCGAACACGGGGCAACTAAATGTAAAGTGAGACATTTTATCATTGAGAAAATTTAAAAAGCTTTTTAAAGCAGTTTGAGTATGTGAAAGTTTACATTAGTGTTTTATATATGCATATATTTAAAAAATCACATTTATAAGATAATAATTAGAAATTGATTTCTAATTATTATTTTCAGTTGACTTTATCATAGTCTTTCATTCCTAATCCTCAGTTTATTCTTTCAATGTATGTGTATTCATGATTTCCACAATATTCCACCTTTGGTCATCCAAAAAACTAATTCTTAAAATGAACTTTATTTTGTAAAAATAGCTTTGATTAACAGAAAAATTGCAAAGATAATATAATATACTCTATGCCCAACTTCCCCTATTATTACCTCATCTTAGTATAGTATATTTGTCACAGTTAATAAACCAATATTGTTTATTATTATTAACCAAAGTCCATTTTTGTATTCAGATTGCATTAGTTTTTACCTTGTGTCCTTTTTTTCTGTTCTAGGATCCTGTCCAGGATACATTTAGTCATTGCATGTAGTCATGTCTCCTTAGGCTCCTCTTGGCTGTGACAGTTTCTCAGATTTTTCTTGTTTTTAATGACCTTTCTGACATTTTTTAAAGTGCTCTTTAAAAGTTTTATTTACAGTGACATTCAATACTTTGTATTGTGAAGTCATATTTACACTAATAAATAACTCAATATGTGATAAATTGTTTCCTTCCTCCTTTTTTTTCCTGCTGATTTTTATCAGGTGACCTTTATAAGTATTTCCAGCTAGCTTGACTGAAGATATTTTAAGCTAACTTGTTTTTTCTAAACAGTACTTAGTTCAAAATAAAATAAATGATGACTCTGTAAGGATCGGAAAAGAGAGTGAATCTGAATTCCTCTTTTCTGAGGAATATGTTTTTCAGGGAAAATCTCCTTATATTTGGGCATTTGTGATATTTTCCCTATGCTATACAATTTAGGATAAGTTTGAACACGTTTAAATTCAATGAATCAAGTTTTAGTTTCACTAGAAGGAAAAAAGTCATCTTTTTGAGTCTGCTTTTGTTTGTCTCGGTGTATATGTATTATAAAAAATGAAAATTCGGTTTCTCATCAGTTTATAGTTTAAGTTGTTTACTTTTAATCCATATTTTCTGAGAATGGAGTTTGGAAAACAATGATAGTTTTAGGGGGTTTTTCTTTGAGTTTGTTTCATTTAAATGTTTGTTTCATTTAAAATAATATTTAAAGTACTCTGTTTAAGTAATTGGATGCCTTACTCATAAAAGCATTTTTGTGGTAACATAATTTTTGAACATTTTAGAAAACACGTTGTTCTATTTTAGGTGTTTAAAATATAATTTAGTCCATTCAATATTCAGAAGAAATTACGGTCTTATTAACTTAATAACCAGGAATTGTAAAAATTATGTATTATGTGTATTTCCTTTTATATGTGGAATATTTTCTTACTCCATTAAAAAGTCAAAATTGTCATAGTGAATCCATTTTCCTGCTTACTTTCAAATTCTAAATTGACTATTTGGGAAAACTGATTATGACTTGATATTCAAAGTCACACAGCATTTGAAAGTTAGACGGGGTTCAGTTTTGGGAATGTTAATATCGTACCTGGTAGAGTTACTTGTCTTATTAATTTTTAGCAAATGGATGGGTCAGAGTTTCTTAGAAAAGCAATAAATGAATACGTTGTAACATTCATTTCTTTTTAACCATAGGCCCAAGAAGATGCTGAAAAACTTCGGTCTGTTGTGATGCCCATGGAAAAGGAAATTGCAGCTTTGAAAGATAAACTGACAGAGGCTGAAGACAAGATTAAAGAGCTGGAGGCCTCAAAGGTTGTGAACCCTTGTAATCCATTTACTTGAAACCCAAGATTCTGCCCTAATGCCATGAATAAAATTAGAATCCATAAAGGGGAAAATGTACTTTAAATTATGCATCTTAAGAATCTTTATTTCAAATGCAAAAATATGCATGCTTTGGGATGGTTTTGTCCTTATGGATATTTTAAATAATTACAGTAATGATGCTTTATCACAGGTGGCTGCTTTGTTACAAAGTTATGTTCATTTTCTTATCAAAATGAGATCTGGTCTTATTCATTTTCTTATCAAGGAAAATAAACTATTTAAAGTTGACTTTGTTTTCTGATGCCAGCTCCAGGATTGATCTTTTAGAGATGATGTAGCTATAGTATGGCTGAATTTGTTGTCCATAAAGACATAGCAGAGGAAATACAAAGGGAATGTTAAAAATTGTAATAATTAAAATAGGAACAAAAGAAACAACGAAAAAAGGTAAATAAGAGCACTGGGATTGGGTATGGTGGTTTATGCCTGTAATCCCAGCACTTTGGGAGGCTGAGGTGGGAGGATTGCTTGAGCCCAGGAGTTTGAGAGCAGCCTGAGCAACATAGTAAGATCTTGTCTCTACAAAAAATAAAAATATTAGCTGGGTGTGGTGACACGTTCCTGTAGTCTCAGCTACTCGGAAGGCTGAGGCGGAAGCATTGCCTGAACCCAGAAGATCAAGGCTGTGGTGAGCTGTGGATTGTGTCTCTGCACTCCAACCTGCATAACAGAGTGAGACCCTGACTCAAAAAGCACTTGAGAGTGTATCAATCAATAATTCTGATAAACGTAAGCTAATACCGATTGATTGATTGAGTCAGAGTCTCGTTCTGTTTCCAGGCTAGAGTGCAGTGGCATGCTCATGACCACTGTAGCCTCAACCTGCTGGGCTCAGGCAATCCCCTCACCTCAGCCTCCCAAAGTGCTGGAATTACAGGCTTGAGCCACCACACCCAGCCGACCTCATCTCTATAATTTAAAAAAAAAAATGCTGGTTGCGGTAGCTCAAACTTGTAGTTCCAGCTACTTGGAAGGCTGAGCAGAAGGATTGCCTGAGCCCAGCAGGTTGAGGCTACAGTGGTCATGAGCATGCCACTGCACTCTAGCCTGGAAACAGAACGAGACTCTGACTCAATCAATCAATCGGTATT
>CAUYQG010055574.1:0-15112 GCA_963574415.1 Tarsius wallacei | reverse complement strand
TTGGGTACATTGGCTCATGCCTGTAATCCCAGTGCTTTGGGAAGCCAGAGTAGGGGGATCACTTGAAGCTGGAGTTCAAGGCCAGCCTGGGTGACCTATCAAGATCCCCATCTCTACAAATACATAAAATAAAAGTTTATTCTTAAAAAATGGTTAAAAGACTTATTAAAGAAAGTGAAAAGGTAATTTGCAAATTGGGAGAAAATACGATACACACAACCACAAATGTCACATAATCAGACAGGTTCAGCATCAAAAATATGTTCAAAAAATACTCCTAAGAATCAATACGAAAAATGCAAACAACCCCATAGAAAAATAGGTACGGTGGGCACAGGGATCATGCTTGTAATCCCAATACTTTGAGAGGTTGAGGTGGGAGGATCACTTGAGGCCAGGAGTTTGAGGTTGCAGTAAGCCATGAGTGTACCATTGCACTCCAGCCTGGGTGACAGAGTGAAATTCTGTGACCAAAAAAAAAAAAAAAAGAAAGAAAATGGGGCAAAAGACATGAATTAGCATCCCACAAAAGGAAAAAAAAAATACATAAGGGATGGAAGGGAAGCAGTAAAAGAAAGAAGGAAAGAAAAAAGAAAAAACACATATGAAGCCAGGTGTGGTGGTTCATGCCTGTAATCTCAGCACTTTCGGGGGGGCAGGAGGGCAGAGGATTGCCTGAGCTCGGGGGGTCGAGACCAGCCCGAGAAGCATGGCGAGACCTTGTCTCTACAATAAAATAAAAAAATTAGCCAGGTGTGGTGGTGCACACCTGTAGTTCCAGTTACTTGGAAGGCTGAAGCGGAAGGATCACCTGAGCCCAGCAGGTTGAGGCTGCAGGAACTGTGAGTGTGTCACTGCACTTCAGCCTGGGCGACAGAGTGGGACTCCGATTCAAAAAATAAAAATAAATAAAAAATGTCTTTCTAGAGCAAAAATGACAGGCAACCTCAATTATGAGATATAAACAAGATGACACATCTGTGTATCTCCAAATAGCTGCATGTTTTATTAGCCAGTACTATCCATGGAGAAGTCATCACTGACAAAAAAAGTATCATTTTTATTCATTTATTTTTCATCGTTTTTATCTTTTTAGTGTTTTTCCTGAAATTCCCAAGCTTCAAAGGTATAAATTTTATTTATTTGAGTCAGGATCTCACTCTGCCTACCAGGTTAAATTGCAGTGACATAATCACGGCTCACTGCAACCTCAACCTCCTGGGCTCAGGTGATCCTTCCATCTCAGTCTCTCTGGAATAGCTGGGACTACAAGTGTGCCCCAACACACTGGCTCATCTTTAAAATTTTTTGTAGAGAGGAGTTCTCATTAGGTTGCCCAGACTAGTCTAGAACTTCCAAAGTTTTGGGATTACAGGCGTGAGCCACCGCGCCTGGCCCAAAGGTAAAACTTCTAGAGAGTAAAAAACCAAGTCCAAAGCCTATCAACTTACATCCCATCCCCAATGAAAAAGACCTATTATTGTACCATGATTAGGAAAGAAGGAAGGACACCTTCCCATCAGCCCACTCTCCTGTGTATGGTTTCTCAGCAAGCGACCCCCCTCTGGGCCCTTCCCAATCTCTCAGTCTGATTTCTTAGTTTCCACGTCTCTGTCTCTATATGTCTCTTCCTCAGGTTTGCAGGGTCAGGATTTCTCCCCTGCTCAACATCAGGACCACATACTAATGCCTCAAACTTCCGGCCAGTGACTGTCCTGTGGCCTGGTGATGTCTTTCCATCTTGCTGACCTCCTAAGCCCTGGGTCTGCATCTTGCTTCTAAACACCATAATGGCCCATTTTCTCCACGGTTCCATGAGGCTCGTTTCCAAGCCAGGAAAGGAGTTCTGTGGGCTCCTTGCCATTTTCCTGGTGGCAATGTGCCAGGCAGTGGCCCGAAGACTCAGGAGTGTTTATTCTCAGACCAGCCCTGTCATGAACTGGGGGATCTCGATGGATCTGATGTTCGTCTCTTGTAAGACAGGAGACCTGGGTTCCATCAGCTCCAAGTTTTCTTTCTTTCTGGTGTTTTTTTTATTTTTGTTTTTCAGTCAGAGTCTCACTCTGTTGCCCAGGCTGGAGTGCAGTGGCACACTCACAGTCACCGTAGCCTTGACATGCTGGGCTCAGGTGATCCTTCCACCTCAGCCTTCCAAGTAGCTGGAACTACAGACATGCACCACCATACCTGGATAATTTTTTGGTTTATTGTAGAGATGGGGGTCTTGCCAAGTTGCCCAGGCTGGTCTTAAACCCCTGGGCTCAGGCAATCCTCTCACTTCTGCCTCCCAAAGTGCTGGCATTACAGGCATGAGCCACTGCACCCAGCCTTCTTTCCTTCTAAAATTCTATGAGTCTGTCATCCCAGGTGTGGCCTCATGTCTCCTGGTCTATCTTGGTTTTTGGCCTAGACCAAAGTCCCTACTCCTGGGCCCCACCCCTGCCCTGTTCTCCTGCCTCAGTCCCTGACTGATCTTGTGTGTCTCTGCAGCTCACTCACCAGCAATGACTCCTTCTCCGAGATGCTGCGCCCTGCTGTGCTCACTCAGCATTTATGCATTGCCTTGGGATATCTTTTTATGTGCATGAGTTTTATCTCCTCGGAGGAATTAGAAATGACTTTGAAGCAGGAACCAATCTGTCGGGGTCTCATTCTGTCACCCAGACTGGGGTGTGGTGGCACGGTGGTGACTCACCACAGTCTCAATTTCTTGGCCTCAGGCGATCCTTTCACTTCAGCCTCCCAAGTAGCTAGGACTACAGGCACATACCACCACACCTGGCTAATTTGTGTGTCTATGTGTGTGTGTGTGTGTGTGTGTGTGTGTGTGTATGAGGTTTCACTATGTTACCTAGGCTGGTATTGAACTCCTGGGCTCAAGCAATCCTCCCGTCTCAGCCTCCCAAAGTGCTGGGATTGCAGGCATGCACCACCGTGCCTGGCCTGTGCTATTTTTTTTTAATGTGTGTGTATTTGGCCTCCTCAGATGAATTAGAATTGACTTTATTTTTTATTTTTATTTTTTTTTGAGTTGGAGTCTCACTCTGTTGTCTAGACTGGAGTGCAGTGGCTGCTCCCGGCCATTGCAGCCTTGTCCTGCTGGGCTCCAGAGATCCTTCCGCCTCAGCTTTCCAAGTAGCTGGAACTACAGGCGCGTGCTGCCACACCCGGCTAATTTTTTGATTTATTGTGGAGATGAGGTCTCACCAAGTTGCCCAGGCGGGTCTCGAACCTGCGGGCTCAGGCAATCCACTCACCTCGGCCTCTCAAGGCGCGGGATTACAGGCTGAGCCACCGAGCCCGGCTAGAATTGACTTTAAAGCAGGAACCCTGTCTTGTAACCTAAACCTACATTTCTAGGTCATCTGTCTATGGGGGGCATTCAGGAAATATATATATTTTTGAGTTGGAATCTCACTCTGTCGCTCAGGCTGGAGAGCAGTGGAACACTCATGGTCACAGCAGCCTCGAACTGCTGGGCTCAGGTGATCCTTCCACCTCAGCCTTCCAAGTAGCTGGAACCACCGGTGCACACCACCATGCCTGGCTAATTTATTTATTTATTTATTTCAGAGATGAGGTCTCACCAAGTTGCCCAGGCTGGTCTCGAACCCCTGAACTCAGGCAATCCTCTCGCCTCGGCCTCCCAAAGTGCTGGGATTACAGGCCTGACTTCAGGAAATATTTCTATCTTCCACTGAAGAGTGTCTTAAAGATGTATGTACCATTATTGTGAAAGCTTTTATTTTTTGTTTTTTTTTTGAGACCATCTGAATAAAAATAGCTTGGGCTTGCCTGATATAACTTGTCTCCATGTAGAGATGCTATGCATTCTTCCTTTATAGCTCTGTGAATTCCCATAAAAAAAAACTGTTTCTATAAATGTTTTGAACAATTTATGTTCTTAGGGGAGTCATTTCTCCCAGGCATTCCATTAAACTTGTCTATCAGGTTATTTGGTATTTGATTTTGCTTGTCAGAATGCTGCTCAGAATTCCCAGATCGCTCTGCTACTCAAAGTCCTCCCGTGATTTCCCATCTCACCCAGAGAGACGCCACTGCCATGTCCAGATTCCTAGCCATGGCCTGCACCTGGCTGGTGTCCCCACCGCCTTGCCGACCTTGTCTCCTAATGCCCCCTTAGTCACTGCTCCACTGGCCTCCTTGCTGTTTTCAGTCACATTAGACACTTCCCACCATCAGGATTTTGCACCTTCTGTTCCCCCAGCCTGAAATACTCTTCCTGCCACCTCCTCCCCACTGCTAAATATCAGCATGGTTTTCCTCTTCACTTCCTTCAGGTTTCTTTAAAAAAACATTTTTTTGAGTTGGGGTCTTACTCTGGAGTGCAGTGGCACGATCACGGCTCACCGCAGCTTTGACCTGCTATGCTCAGGTGATCCTCCCACCTCAGCTAAAGGGACTACAGGTGTGTGCCACCACATCTGGCTCATTTTCAAATTTTTTAATAGAAACGAGTTCTCACTATGTTGTCCAGGCTTGTCTCGAACTCCTGGGCTCAAGCAATCCTCCTGCTTTGGCCTCCCACAGTGTTGACCTTTTACAGGCATGGGCCACCGTGTCCAGTCACTTCCTTCAGATTTCATATGGAAAGGCCTTCCCTGACAACCCTATCTGAAGTGGAGCTCGCATCACCTGACCGGTCACTCTCAATTATGCCTGCTTCACTTCTCTTAATTAAATTCATCACCAACTAACATATTTGATGTGTATCTGTTTATTGTTCCTCCTCCACTACAATATAAACTCCATTGAAAGCAAGAATCTAGCTTGGTTCTCTGCTATATCCTCAGTACAGAGTAGCACCCAGTGATTTCTCTCATGTTGAATGAATATGTGCTGGATAAAAACCAGATCTGAAGCCGGGAGAGGTGACTCAAGCCTGTAATCCCAGCACTTTGGGAGGCCGAGGTAAGAGGATTGCCTGAGCTCAGGGGTTTGAGACCAACCTAGGCAGATTGGTGAGACCCCATCTTTACAATAAATCAAAAAAATTAGCCAGGCATGGTGATGCATGCCTGTAGTTCTAGCTACTTGGAAGTCTGAGCCCAGCAGGTCGAGGCTGTGGTGACCGTCAGCGTGCCACTGCACTCCAGCCTGGGTGACAGAGTGAGACTCCGACTCAAAAAAACAAAAACAAACAAACAAAAAACCAGATCTGATTTGAAAAAATGTGGTGTTAGGCAGGTCATAAAGTCTAATTTAAGTACATTGCAATTATGTAATTATATTTCTGGTGTTTTTCTTCTCCAGAATTAAAGATGCAAAGTTAATATATTCAGTAAATATTGATAAAAGCTGGATAAATTGAGAGGACAGGTTCAAAGTTTCCAAAAATATTAGCAAGTTTGCTTTTCCTTGATGTTACCTGAATACCAGGAGCATAAATGGTACAAAAGATTTCTTCTGGAGGCCACTAGGTGGCAGGATATGCACACATACTTTGTACTTCGTCAACCAGGCGCTGGTCCCAGTTTCACCTTTAGGGAGCAGTGGTAAGAATCTGCTGGGCCAGGTGCGGTGGCTCACCTCTGTAATCCCGACACTTTGGGAGGTGGAAGTGAGAGGATTGCCTGAGCCCAGGGGTACGAAACCAACCTGGGCAACTTGGCAAGACTTCGCTTCTACAATAAGTCAAAAAATTATCCAGGTATGGTGATGTGTGCCTGTGGTTCGAAAAAAGGATTCCTCCTACAGTGTTTGAAAAGTATTTTATAGTAGACAAAATACGTTCACAAACAATACTTCATGATGTCCCTGTGAAACAGGGAAGACAGGTATTTGTATGTGTTTACTCTTTTTTTTGTTAGTCGGAGTCTTACTCTGTCACCCAGGCTGGAGTGCAGTGGCACGCTCTTGGCCCGCTGCAGCCTTGATCTCCTAGGCTCAGGTGATCCTTCCACCTCAGCCTCCCAGACAGCTGGGACTACAAGTGTGCACCACCACACCTGGCTAACTTTTGTCTTCTTTTGCTTAGACAAGGTCTTGTTATGTTGCCAAGGCTGATCTGAAGGAACCCTCTTGCCTTGGCCTTCCAGAATGTTGGAATTACAGGCATGAGCCACGGGGCCTGGCCCTATTTACTGCTTCAGACAGGCTCAGAATTTGTGGGACTTACTCAAGGCAGTCAACAGCAGAGGGAGTCCATGTTCCAGACCCTTCTTGCAATTCCACTCAAAGACAGAAAGGTGACCTTCCCGGAAATTTGATGTTGGTTCCAAACTCCCTGATAAGGAAGTCTGAAATACAAATCCTTTAGCAATTAAAAAAAATCAACAAACCGTAAAAGTTTTCCAACCTTCTGATTTGGCAGGAATCCTGAAATGCATCTTCTTTTGAATCTCCTCAATCTTTGGAATATGTTTAGGGGGAAATATGGCTTGGTTTTGTTTTATTTTTGAGTTAGAGTCTTACTCTGTCACCCAGGCTGGGGTGAAGTGGCATGCTTACTGCCACCGCAGCCTCAACCTGCTGGGCTCAGGTGATCATTCCACCTTAGCCTTCCAAGTAGCTGGAACCACAGGTACGTGCTACCTTGCCTGGCTAATTTTACTTATTTATTGTAGAGAAGAGGTCTTGCCAAGTTGCCCGGGCTGGCCTCAAACCCTGGGCTGGCCTCAAACCCTGGGCTGGTCTCAAACCCTGGGCTCAGGCAATCCTCTTGCCTCGGCCTCCCAAAGTGCTAGGATTATCGGCATGAGCCACCATGCCCAGCCAGACGTTTCTTTCAAATATTAAGTCTCCAATGCATGGTTCTTGTCCTTGGAGTAATGAAAATATGGCATACATCTGTACAGCTGTTTCTCATGGCTTGTGTTTAATTATCCACAAAGAAAAAAATTCACAAACTGTTTCATGTTCTTCTCTTTTAACTGCCAAAGCAGGAACTTCTGAGACTTTGACAGCATGGATTGCCATCCCTTTGAAAGTTTTTATGATCGTAGACAGAGTGTGTTTTTAATCGTTTGTATCTTGATCACCCAAATGTATGTTCAGTGATTTGATCATATTTTAAGTAAACAAGAAGTCAGCAGTTTTTACCTTGCAAAATATATTCAAATTTACTATGTTTCAAAAGGTTGCACCATGATGATTAATGAGCAAACTAAGCAGTAAATCAGAGAAGATACTTCTTTTAGGCAGAAAAGTAAATCTTGAGACTCTGTGAGAGATCAGTATCTACGCTGATTTTAATGTAAAAACATCAGACATTCCACTGTGAATACATTTCTTTCCTCTAAAAAAATTTTTTTTTTACATGGATGTTTTATTTTCTGTTTTTGTTTTGCTTTGTTTTAGTAAGAGTCTCACTCTGTCACCCAGGCTGGAGTGCAGTGGCACGCTCACGGTCACCGCAGCCTCAACCTGCTGGGCTCAGGCAATCCTTCCACCTCAGCCTTCTAAGTACCCAGAACTACAGGCGCGCGCTACCATGCCCAGCTAAGTTTTTGATTTATTGTAGAGGTGAAGTCTCACCAAGTTGCCCAGTCTGGTCTCGAACCTTTGGGCTCTGGCAATCCTCTCGCCTCATCCTCCTAAAGTGCAGAGATTACAAGGGTGAGCCAGCATGCCCGGCTGTATTTTCTATGTATTTTGAATGCAGGAACATAAACAAATGAGAGTGCTTACTTTTTGGTCTCAGTTGATATATTTTGTTTTGACAGTTGAAAGCAAGAAGTGTTTTTAGTAGAGTACTTTTAAAAATGAAAGTGTGCATGAGAAAACATCAAGTACTTACTATGGCTAATCTATTAGCATTATTGTCTTTGTTATTCATATATATATTTTGACTCAGAGTCTCACTCTGTCACCTTGGCTGGAGTGCAGTGGCATGATCATGGCTCACTGCAGCCTCAGCCTCCTGGACTCAGGAGATCCCAAATAGCTGTGACTGCAAGCGTGTGCTACTACACCTTGCTAATTTTTTATTTTTTGTAAAGACAAGGTCTCACTATGTTGCTCAAACTGGTCCCAAACTCCTGGGCTCAAACAGTCCTCCCACTTTGGCCTCTTAAAGTGCTGGGATTACAGGTGTGAGCCACCGCACCTGGCCCTCTTTTTTATATTTTTTTAAGAGTTGAGGTCTTACTGTGTCCTTAGGGTGGAGTGCAGTGGCATGATCGTAGCTCACTGCAGCCTTGAATTCCTGGCCTCAAGTGATCCTCCCAGTTCAATCTCCTGAGTAGCTGGTACTACAGACCTGAGCCACCATGCTTGGTGGTTGTTTTTTTTTTTTTTTGTAGAGACAGGTCTCACTGTGTTGCCCAGGGTGGTCTTGAATTCCTGGTCTCAAGCAATCCTTCCCATTCTGCCTCACCAATTGCTGGGATTACAGACCTGAGCCACCAAGTCTGGCTGGGAGTTTCTATTTGGGAAGGTGGAAGTGAAATGTTTAATTAACACCTAATCACATCTTTTCTTATTCTAAGAGTAGATCATCTGCCGTTAAAATAATCTAGTTCTTCATCACAGATTGAATTCAAGAATGGTTATGGAATAAATATTATACCACAATGCATTATTTTTCTGGATTTAAAAAAGGGTGAAATCTCATTTAATGTTTATCATATAGATGACTACTGTCTTTATAGTTAAATTAGTATCCATCTCCTTAGAAATTATGCTTTTCTCTGTTTCTGTTTTTTGTTTGTGTTTTTGACTCAGGGTATCCTTCTGTCACCCAGGCTGGAGTGGAGTGGCACGATCACAATTCACTGTAGCTTCGACCTCCTGGGCTCAGGTGATCCCACCATCTCAGCCTCTTGAGTAGCTGGGACTATGGGCAAGCACCACCACACCTGGCTAATTTTTTTATTTTTGTAGAGATGAAGTCTTGCTATGTTACCCAGGCTGGTCTCAAACTCCGGGGCTCAAGCAATCCTCCCACCTCAGCCTCCCGAAGTGCTGGGATTGCAGATGTGAGCTACCATGCCTGGCTAGTTTTCTCTGTATTTTACAATGGAGGAACAAAGCGTTTAAATCTACCCAGCTAGTTAGTGGCAGAGCTGGTAATAGAATTTGATGTTTTGTTTCCTAGGCTTTGTTCTTATTAGTCACTTTAACTTTAATTGTGTAACGGCACGAGCATTGTAAGAATGCACTTACTAAAAGGGCACAAGAACCTTGTTAGAGTGATCTGTTCTGAATTGAAGAGAGGGAACGAACATGTGTTAAATACCTACCAGGAGCCAGGTTCTTGACAGGCGTGGAGAGGCAGGTATGATGAGATCTAATTCCCACATGGAGAGAATTGTCTGAATGCAAATGGTCATAGGTGACAGGACTGAAGTTTAGACTTTGGTTTTCAGCTTTCTCCTGGGCCAAGCCACAGCTAAATGAAAAAGGTATGTGTTTAAATTGAGATTGCCTTTTGAACCCCAAGTAGTAGATCATTATCTAATAATCAAGATTTCAATGAATATCCAAGAATAGACTCATGATAGCTAACATTTATTTTTAAAATAATCCCTAGGCAGAACCAGAAGACTAGTTAATGTTTAAGAAACACTTACTGTGTTAGGTTCTTTTGATAAATTATATCATTTAATCTTCACAACAACAATGATTAAACCTGTTTTATAGCCGGGCTCGGTGGCTCTGTCTGTAATCCCGCACCTTGGGAGGCTGAGGTGAGTGGATTGCCTGAGCTCACGGGTTCGAGACCCGCCTGGGCAACTTGGTGAAACCTCATCTCTACAATAAATCAGAAAATTAGCCTGGCGTGGTAGCACACACCTGTAGTTCCAGCTACTTGGAAGGCTGAGGCGGAAGGATCACCGGAGCCCAGCAGGTCGAGGCTGCGGTGGCCGGGAGCGGCCACTGCACTCTAGTCTGGGCAACAGAGTGAGACTCCAACTCAAAAAAATAAACAACAAACCTGTTTTATAAATGAGGAAACAGGGTTAGAGAGATTAACTGGTGCTTGGTCACACTGTCAGTGTATTATTATTATTATTATTTTGAGTCAGTCTCACTCTGTTGCCCAGGCTGGAGTGCAGTGGCATGCTCACGCCCACCACAGCCTCGACCTGCTGCACTCAGGCAATCTCAGTCTTCCAAATAGCTGGAACTGCAAGCACCTGCTACTATGCCCGGCTAATTTTTTGATTTGTTGTAGAGATGAAATCTCACCAGGCTAGTCTCAACTCCATGGGTTCAGGCAGTCCTCTCACCTCGTCCTCCAGAGTGCTAGGATTATAGGCATGAGCCACCAAGCCTGGCCAGTTAGTGTATTATTAGGCTGAGAGTTCCGACTTGAGATTGTCACATGCTAGATCCCAGACTTCTAGCCCATTTCTTCAATAAGTGTCACCAGAAGGAAACAGTGAGAGGAGCCAACTGAAGGGACACCATCACCTCTGGGACAGCATCATCTGTGCTGTGACCTCTTCTCCAGGACATCCGAACTCCATTGATGGTCCCCAGGCGGTGGCTGAGCCAGTCTGTCTCTCTCCTGCCCTTGAATTATTTGATCTGACTCACGGAGACCTAAGGGAAGAAACCTACAATGGACTCGGAAATTGACAAGGGTAAGATGAGTCTCTACACTGGGTTTGCAGAGTCATTCTCTGCCTGTGTCCTGAGCATCTCCTAACCATTCCAGTGAAAGAACAACAACAACAACAAAAATGGCTTTCTCACATCCTCACAGCAAGATAGGGGTTAGCAGCTCCATAAATGCTGGCAAATAATACATGTTGGGGGCTGGGCATGGAGGCTGAGGTAGGAGGATTGCTTGAGCCCAGGAGTTGGAAACCAACCTGGACAACATAGTGAGACCTAAATCTATAAAAATCAAAAAATTAGCTAGTGTGGTGGCATGCGTCTGTAGGCCCAGCTACTGAGGAGGCTGAGGTGGAAGGATTGCCTGAGCCCAGGAGGTCGAGGCTACAGTGAGCCATCACTGTGCCATCACATACCAGTATGGGTGACAGAATGAGACCCTGACTCAAAAAAAAAAGAGACACTCTATCAATGTGATGCTACATTTATACTCTATTTAGTTAAATTGGGATGTTACGTGAGCCACTGCGCCTGGCCAAAATTAGATTCTCATAAAGTGTTTCTATTTAACTACCCTGTATGGCAGGACATACAAAGTCCATTCTCCTTCAAAAGGACTCGCGCCAGATGTGGTGGTTCATGCCTGAAATCCCAGCACTTTGGGAGGTGGAGGCAAGAGGATTGCCTGAGCTCAGGTGTTCAAGACCAGCCTGGGCAACTTGGAGAGACCTTGTCTCTACAATAAATCAAAAAAATTAGCCAGCGTGGTGGCGCATGTCTGTAGTTCCAGCTACTTAGAAGACTGAGGCGGAAGGATCATCGGAGCCCAGCAGGTGGAGGCTGCAGTGGCCATGAGCATGCCACTACACTCTGGCCTGGGTGACAGAGTGAGACTCCAACTCAAAAAAAAAAAAAACACCAAAGGACTCTGGAAATACACCCAAAGGTGCTCGACTCACTGGTGACAAAAACTTCAATCATTGTAATATTTCATTTCTAGGCGCGCCAGTTAATATATTCATTAATTAGTCGATATTTGTATTTCATGCCTTCCAGATGAGATTTTTATGCAATATCCTGCTGATTTAGGATGACACCCTCGCGCTATTAGTAATAAGGTTTCAAATTTTGGGTGTGTCGCTCTTGGGAGGAACTCTTCATGTGGCTCATCTAATTCTTTTTTGTGTTTTCATGGCAAAGGGTGACTTTAGTTTTTACTCTCTCTCTCTCTCTTTTTTTTTTTTTTTGAGATGGAGTCTCGCTCTGACGCCCAGGCTGGAGTGCAGTGGCACACTCACGGCCACTGTAGCCTCAACCTGCTGGGCTCAGGTGATCCTTCCGCCTCAGCCTTCCAAGAAGCTGGAACTACAGGCGCGTACCACCATGCCCAGCTAATTTTTAAATTTTATTGTAAAGACGAGGTCTCACATGTTACCCAGGCTGGCCTTGAACCCTTGGGCTCAGGCAGTCCTCTTGCCTCAGCCCCCCTGCCTCAGCCCTCCAAAGTGCTGTGATTGCAGGCATGAGCCACTGCACCCCACTTGACTTTACTTTTTCCTAACTTCTTTTGCATATTCTGGGACTATGCCCTATTTGCACTCTGCACCCTCACAGATATGGTGTGTGTGTGTGTGTGTGTGTGTGTTTATCCTTTCACCATGGATTTTTTTTGGGGGGTTAAAACAGGTTGTATTATGGGGTTTATGTCAATATTTTCCTTTTTTCCTCCTTGATCAGAAACTCACCCTCACCCCTGGATTTGGAACATAACCAAGCTGAAAGATGAGATCATGTGTGCAGGGAACAGTGGGGTCTCAGCAAAAATCTTCTCATTTGAGAGGCGTCACTCATCTGCTGAGATGCTGAGGAATGAAATCAGTAGTTTAAAAGTCATTGTCAGCATTGGGACTAAACAAAAGAGACAGGGCTTTCCTTCTTGTGTTTTAAAAAATGTTTTTTAAAAACATATTCTTCAGGGAACCCCTTCGGGTCCCCACCCACTGTGGGAACTTTTCTGTTCTCTCAATAAATCCTGCTTTCAAAAAAAACCCAAACTTTTCTTCCTCTCAAATATAATTCCGTTTTGTTTAGAAAAATTGATTCAGCCAAAAATAGTCATTTGCTGATGCACATAACGCTAATGCCTTCCTTTGTTTAGTTTTTTTTTTAGTGTGATGGAAATTGGTTCTAGAATGTTGACTCTTTTGTTCTTATTTTGAAGCTGGCAAATTTTAATGAAGAACTTAGATTATTATTTAGTAATTGCCTGATTTGCTTTTTTAATAGGGAGAAGGGCTTTCCTCTGTTACTTTTTAATGTACACAACTGCTATTTATTAATCGTCTGACTTGCTTCTTCAATATGGAAAGATAACGTCCCCTGTTTTCCTTATGAATACGCATCCACTATACTGCTTAGGAGGCAGAGCCTAGGAGAACGACTTTTTTGGGCAGATGTTCACCACATGTGGAGCTCAGTTAGCATGGAGAATAAGCAGGAGTCCAGAAGGGCCCACCCAATACCCTCTGCAAAATTTTTATGCGGTTTCACAAAATAGATGCATATTTTAATTGATGTCATGATGGCCATGCTGAGGCCCTTGTTTTGGGGCAACTCAACCCAAAGCATCTGCCGTGGGTATCTGTGGTTTTTACCTGCTCACTCGATCATTCCTTTTTGTCCGGAATCTGCTCTTGATTTTATTTTGGGGAAATCACCCTTCCCTTAGTTATGCGTTTCCAGTGGGGGGACCACAGTGCCCTATCTATTCAAAACGAATAAGAATCTTTATAAAGATTTGTTTCTCGAAGGTTTCTAGCATTTGGAAAGAAAGGAGCTCTTTCCCTTTGGGCCCCCAAGCTGAAAGGCCACATGAACCTGATCCTAACATCCACTCACGATCCTAACATCAGGCTTCACCAAAGAGGCTGCCTGCAGAATGATGCCAGCACACAGAGGGAACATTCAAGCAGCGTTAATCCTTAAGGTTGGGTCAGGTATGATGACTTAGGCCTGTAATCCCAGCACTTTGGAAGACTGAGGTGAGAGGGTTGCTTGAGCCCAGGAGTTTGAAACCAGCCTGGGCAACATTGCTAAAACCCTGTCTCTACCAAAAAAAAAAAATTTTTGTCAAATAATTAGCTGGAAGTTGTGGTGCACACTTGTGGTCCTAGCCAGTCAGGAGGCTAGGGTGGGAGGATCATGGTTGTAGTGGACTATGATTGTGCCACAGCACTCGTCTAGGTGACAGACCAAGTCTCTGTTTCTAAAACAACAATAACAATCCCTTTAAAATTTCCAGATACTCGGCCGGGCGCGGTGGCTCACGCCTATAATCTCAGCAATTTGGGAGGCCGAGGTGAGAAGATTTCCAGAGCCCATGGGTTCAAGACCAGTCTGGGCAACTCGGTGAGACCTCATCTCTACAATAAATCAAAAAATTAGCCGGGCATTGTGGCGTGTACCTGTAGTTCCAGCTACTTGGAAGGCTGAGATGGAAGGATTGCCTGAGCCCAGCAGGTCAAAGCTGTGGTGGCCAGGAACGTGCCACTGCTCGACAGCCTGGGTGGCAGAGTGAAACTTCAACTCAAAAAACAAAAAATAAAATTTCCAGATACTAGAGCCAATACACTCCTTTTTGCACAAGCTAATCTAAGTAAGACTTCTATCACTTACAACCAAAAACCTTTGATATTGCCTTCCATCTGGAGGTGAGAATGATCGATTTGGTGCAAGCAAAATTAACTGGCCAACAGCTCTGAGGATTAGAAAACCTTATCAAAATCTCTTTGGATAATTAATAAGTTTTCATTGGTTTGGAATTCTAAATTTAGAAAACTCCAATAACTAACATTTTTCTGGACCCTAGAGACAAGTGTGAAACAAACCAACTGATCCCAGGGATTATTCGAAGATGTTATTTTAGGTTATGTCAGAGTGTCAGTATAGATTCCACTTAAGCACCTGCATTTCCAATATTAATAGGATTATTCTATAGGAATTGATGCCAAGAGAAAGAATCCCAAGGCTCTGTACTGATAATAGCTGCAATATATTGGCACATTCTTTGTGCCAAGAAGTAGGTGCTAGGCTGGGCAGAGTGGCTCATGCCTGTAATCCCAGCACTTTGGGAAGCTGAGGTGGGAAGATCGCTTTGAGCCCCAGAGTTTGAGACCAGCCTAGACAATAGAGTGAGACCTTATCGTGACACATATTTTTTAAAAATTAGCTGAGTGTGGTGGCACATGCTTTAGACCCAGCTACTCTGTCCCAGCTACTAAAAAACAAAAAAGTAAAAAAGAAAGGTGCTAAACTTTCATTATTTTCTATTTAATTCTCCCAGAACTCCTAAGAGGTAAGTGTTATTGTTCCTCTTTCACAGATGATGAATCTGTGGGTTAGCAACTTGTTCTAGCATGGGCTTTGAAATTAGAAAGACACAGAGTAGGACCTACACGCAGTAGGACCAAACCCAAAGCCCTGGTTTTTCTAATTTCATAACCCATGTGCTATCTATATATTTCCAAAGTAACTTTCTGTGTTTTTTTCCTTTATTTTTATTTTAATTTTTGATTCGGAGTCTCACTGT